>JAQGAR010001118.1:0-10472 GCA_034697865.1 Oribatida sp.
CATCCCTGGCTTATTCATATAAAAATAGATACTACAAAAAGAATAGATCTCTCCCTCTAAACGTGATTATCAAACGATAAAATTGATCAGGATAACATTCACATAACATAAAGATAGCAAACATATTTATTGCAATTAATTTTATAATGTTACAGAGAGCAAGAATTATGTTAATGCCATTAACTTAATGGTCAAAACTCAAGAACTTTATTTAGAGTAGTATTAACGCCGCTGTCTCTCATTTTCATTATTGTATAGGGTGCTTCTCAATGCACTGAGTATTGAAAACCAGGGTGCCCCAAGGGGGGTCAGCCAAAAAACCCCTGACTCGAAAAATTTGGAAAATTCCCCCTGGCTGCGCGCTGGAGGAACACCCCTAAGAAAAATCGCCGTCGCGCGAAATTGCGCCGCGGAAAAAATTGCAGACAATTTAAACCGTATCTAGTTAAATTAACTGGATTTAGCGGTAAAATGGCGGCCATGACATTTTAGCTTCCCCCTCCCCTGACCCCCTAGGATTTTACCCAAAATTTTGGAAAAATACCCCCTGACCCCCTGAACTCGAAGAGCTTGGTGCACCCTGCTGAAAACCGAGAGAGAACGGCTATTTCTAACGGATTTGTGATAGAATAGTATATTTGTAAAAGGGTTTACTTTAATTATTGAATTACAATTGTTTTTCAACTGGCTATTTATTATACACTATTCTAACCTTTGGAAATAGCGGCTCGCTCTCTGTTTTCATTGTGTTGGAAAATTTCAATGTTTAGTGACTTAAAAAACACTATAAAAAATTTGAATTGTGCCCAACTTTTGGAATAACTATAATATAGAGTCTATTTATTAATTATCAGACAATAATAAGAGTAAGAATGGAAGTCAAAAAGACATACAAATATAAAATGCCAGATTGGATTCGGGAATCATTTTCTGAATTTCTGGGAAATTTCTTACAATTGGTTCGCCTAAAAACTGGGAAATTGTTCTGAAAGTTAATGTTTTTGAATAGTATTTACTCTTAGTTGCGTTAATTCTGCGCTACGTTATGCCCTCATCGACCATAAGAAAGTACACTGACCCCGACTACTGTCAACCAGGAAACGGTACAGATTACCATTGTGATATGCCTAACATCCCTATGGGCAAAAAGGAAAACCAAAATATGTACACCATTGAGTTTAATGCATTGTACGTCCTTGTGATAGCCCTGATCTGGTCGGGGAGTCTTGTCCTCAGTCTTCTAGTGACAGTACCCGTATCTGGAGGTTATCTCAACCCTGCAATTAGCGTAACGTTGGCCACAATGTCTCGACTCCAATGGTATTCAAATCTAATGAACAAATAAATATTCTTTAAATTTTGGCCTTATTTAGGAAAAAGCTCTACCATTATATTCCGGCCCAATATTTGGGTTCATTTTTCGCTGCGCTTTGTTTTCATGGTTCGATCAATCGATCTATTATTTTGTGTACCATTTCTTTAATCAAAACTCGTTTCAGTTGTCTATCAAAAACATACTGTGGACAGGGATGACATTATCTTATTTGTGTTGGTGTCAACCCCCCATCCAAAGATTAATATGTGGACATCGATGGCCGATTCGTTTTTCGGGAGCGCTATATTTTCCTTATTTCTATTTGCGATTATAGATAAGCGAAGAGTACCCCATTACGTTCAGCCACTTTTACTCGCGTTTGTTCTCTTTGGGATAGTTCTGGGCTTTTATGCCGACACTAAAATTCAATTGAGTCCAGGTTAGTCTTTCCAAATTATAGTTTCTCTAAATTTAGATTAAATAATAACTTGAATTTGATGAATAGCCCGCGATTTGGGGACAAGACTTTATGCGGCTTTTGTTACCGACTTTGAAAGAGCTTTCAGGTGAGGGATCAGAATAAACTTTATTTTCAAATTAATTTATTAATATTTTATGAATTGTTTAGTTCTTTGAGTTATTGCTTTTGGTGGTTACCGAAGCAGATCTGTCTGTATGTTGGCTTTTTAGCGGGCGGTTGGCTTTATGTCGGATTCTTTGGCAAAGATAATAATGAAGAGATGCCAACCCATAACAATAACATCGAAGAAACAAATTTGAATTCCAGTCAGTCATAAATCACTGATTCTCTTCTCATCTAATTATATCTTAATTTTTAGATGAAAACATTGATCCGAAGCAAAGATCAAAACTGACGAAATCGTAAAAATTAAAACTGTTTTTAGTGTTTAGTTTTTAGTCAAAATATGTTTGAAAAGTAATTGATTTATAAAACATTTCTTTGGTTTTTAAATTTTTGTCAAAAAGTTTTAGAATTTTTGGAACTTTTAAATAAATCTTTTTATTATTCGTTTGATTTGAGTTTTTCATTAAATGTATGGAAATATAAAATAGTTTATATAAAATCGGTTTAAATTTTATACAATCAAGTTAATTCAAAAAATATTTTTACTTGAAAATGAACAGATCGTCGAAGGAATGTATGGATTGTTATGAATTGGCCGCATATCAGCTCTTAAATACAGTGATGTACAGAGATGTACAAGATAATGAATGTGAAGCAAAATTCAGAAATAATTTGACTTTTCTATAAATCTATATAATGTTAATCTCCTAAACAAAATTTATATTAAAACCGATTCCTTTCTATAAATCAAATTATTATAAACCTCTCCAAAGAATAACTTATTTTAAATATTATATAAATTTTTGTGAACTTAAAACAGAATAAACAATAGATTTGTGAAAACTTTGAGACCAGTAATTCATCAAATGGTTGAAAACTAAGTGCAAAGTTTGTGCAAATATTGCCCCGAATTGATCAGAATTTGATCGAAAACACCGATAATATCGGATTTGTTTTGAGCCTCGTTTCAGAAGTGGTTTCACTTTTTATTCTATTGTATTAACCGGTCATTTGGGGATTGACTCAAACGATTGTTTATAAATTCTCGAAGAGATTCACAGCATTTAAATGTTTGCAATCAATTGTTAATCAAATATAAACACATTTTGAGGTAATTTTATGAGCGAATGAATCGAGTGGTGAACACCAGACACAACGCAACACTAATTCGGTAGAAAATGGACGGTGAGATTCTAATTGCATCTGAAGTGTATTGAAGGCCGACGTTGCACGCGGGCGGACACACAACGTTCACTGTCTCAACCAATTCAATGGTCTTATTTGAATTACCCAACTTATTAGATGCACGACATGTGTAGAGACCGTACTGTCTCTTTTCAATGCGCTTTACTCTGAGGGTTGTGTCAGTGAACTCATCACTTCTGGCAAATATCGAGATCTGGTAGTGTTGGTTATCATTGAGAACCTGTCCGTCCTTAAGCCAATCCACACTCGGACTCGGAAATGCCTAAAAAGCAAATTTGTTGAATTCAATCTCAAAATCAAAGCTATTTAAAGACTTACTTCAATATGACAGTGAAGATCAGCGTCAAATTGCAACGCCTGTCCTGTTTGTGGTCGAGGTATAGATATGTAAGGAAGGAACTGGACTTCAACCCCTATATGTCGTCGGGCACCACCACTAACACCGTTGTCAGCCACACAATAATAAGTGCCCCGGTCGTCTTTAGTCACGTTATCGAGTCTTAGAGTATTGCCCCGAAAATATGCCATTCCGTTGGGAAGCAATTGATTCTGTTCTCTGCGCCAACTTATAAGAGGGGTCGGATAGCCTGTAAACGACCACAAATTCACAATTTATTTAAGTTAATAGAAATGAGTGAAATACCGGTTGCATAGCATTGAAGGGTTTCATTGGCGCCGACATAAGTGATGGCACTTCGAGTGCTGTTATCACTAATAACGGGTGGGATTTGTATGTAAACATTGACGTCCGCCCAAACCTATCAAAAATTCCCATTAAAAACTTGGAGAAGAAGTGTGGTAGTAAAGTGACCTTGCTAGAAATACCAGTGGTAATCTCGCAGCGATACTCTCCGGCGTCAATCTCTTGAACTTTAGAGATAGTCAGTGAATACATATTCTGTTTTTCGTCGAATTGTATGGAATAACGGCTCTCCGGAACCATTACTGTCGAACTCCGAGATATAAATAGATGATTGTTTGGATTGTCTTTATTAACTTTAGTCCAAACGACGGGATAGTCTTTTGCGTACTGCACCTGACAATGCATTTCTAACGAATCGCCAATACTGACCACTCGTTCTTTGCTAATGAAGGAAATGGTGGGGTTTTGTTGGCCATCGATTCCGTGCAACAAAATGCAAGTCACAAACGAATAAATTAATAAAATTAACATTTTTTCACTAATCGATAACTTTTGCGCCAAAAGCCTATCAATGCATTAGAAGTAAAACTTTGTCTCAAGTATTGCACAGAATTAACATATTTTTAAACAGCGGTCAGATTGTGCTGTGCTTTGGAGTCACACCCAAAACATTCTTTAGTGCCATCAAAATGTATACGCATTTAAAAGGTTTGTAAAAAAAGATATACCTGTTCTTCCCTACCTTTGAATACAACTTTTGCTACTACCTGTGCTAAAACAGAAACTGTTCCCAAGACTACACACCTGTCCAAAGTAGTGGCGCTCTCTTACGAATCATATCAATTATTTAACTATTATTTAATAGATTTCTCTAATAAATTAATTTCTAAATCAAATTAAAAAACGAAAACAAATTTTAGCTAAAATTCTTAAAACAGAGAAAAATAAGAAATGGTTTGAAAAATGAGATAAAATAATGAAATTAATTGCAATAATAATAGAAATCGTAATGAAGTTTATTAAATGTGTGGAAACAAACAAATATTAATCTAAAGTTTTACACATTTTTTCCATGAAATTGGCGTCAAATTAATTAATGGATTCATTTTTTACAAAAGAGGAAAGAATTTAGTTATGAATTAATATACGGATAGAAAAGACGTTTAAAGACGTCTTAAATATTAATTAAAAGATAAAATGGTTTTGACTTTAAATTCATTGCGAATAAGAGGGGAACGGAATTCACCGAAAAACAGATATTATATTACTCGTCATATTCTGAGGCCTTTTCGAGCAAAAAGTTGGCCAAATATGCGATCGGTTTTGCCGGTCTTTCTCTGGCCAGTGATGACAATCCCTGCAATAATATGGGAACCACTGTTGTGTCCAAATACTGTCGGACCGGAACTGACGTCAAATCGACTTTTGGTTTCTTTGCATTTAGTGAACGCGGAGGAGTCGACGACGGCTGCACTGCCGGTGCCGGCGATGACACCATATTCAGAGACACATCAGACGGCGACTTCACCGCCACTTCGGGGACGGGCTCTACCGATGGCTCCACACCTTTGATCTGTTCGTCGACCGCCGGCTCTTCGACTGCGGGCTCACTCTCTGCAGGCTTTGGCTCATCACTGACCGGCGTTTCGGAAGCGCTTCCCTCCACTTCCATCTTCTCTTCCGACTCTTCGGGCTCTTTGTCAGCACTGGAGGGCACGGGCTCTGAGTCCGTCTTATTCTCAACGCTTTTATCGGTGGACTCTTCAGCCGGCTTTGACTCTTCGGTGGCAACTGTGGGCTCCACTATAGAGTCAATGACAGGCTTTGTATCAACAGCTGAGTCGCCGTCCATTGCTTTGGATTTAATTAAATGTAATTTTAATTAAATACGGAATCGAAAAGTGAATCACTGTTTGAGTGAATGTGAGAACAAACGAAACAAAACACACGAAACCACTCTTCTCTCAAAAGCCAGTTATGGCGCCACCGGTTCTCACATCAAATACGACTCACCACTCAATCAGAACCCATTTAACAAATCAGTGCTTTTTATCGATGAGAAACTAAACATTGTTTGTGTTGAGAGCCGGCAAACACTGCACTAATGACTGACATGTGCTGACACTTAACGCACAGAACAGTCGATCGTCTCATTCGTCTCATTCGATCTCAACTTTTGACGACTATTTGCAAACACTTCTCATTCAATTCAATTCAAATTTTCGCTCAAATTATAGACAAAACAATTTAATGAAAATATTTTGCAATGAAATGCTGTAACTCTTTTGTAATACAAAAAATAATTTGAATCAAATTTCAATTATAGTCTCAAACATTTTCACAGTTTTCGTTAATTATATATTATATCCGAAATTAGTCCACAATTATTATGAAGTCATATAAAGCATTAGAGCCGACTAACAGAGGCAACAGATTACAGAATAACTGTTTTGGATGAGCGCTGTATTCTGTGCTCCTTTGTGTTATTATTGACTCTTCGGGTCCTTTAATTGAGTGATCCAATTAAACGTTATCTGTGGCTATAGTCTGATGATAACTGCCTTTTTGATGAATACTCGTTATATAATGGTTTATACCGACAAATGGGTATAACGTCCGCATAAATCACTTAACGGTAAAAAATACAAAATCATTGAAAACCCAAAATTAGTATCGAATCGATTCGAAATTGAGATTCTATCGAATTATATCAAAAGATAACAATTAAATCAAATTTAAGGAAACAATCAAAAGTCGATTTGCGACCAATTAATCAAAATTTAGTCTCAAATAATAAATAAAACATAATTAAAAAATTTGATAAATGAGACCTCACTTTCCTTCTTAGAGATACCTAAATAATAAGCTTGTTCTATTGCATAAATTACACCTATTAATTATACCTTATCTACGACTTTAAATTACAGTAATTGTATCTTGAATCAAGAGATTTTTTTAAAAAACAAAGTGAAGGGCAATTATAGAATTTGCAAGGGAAGTTGCAAAATTGACTATCACCTGAGGGTAAGGTAACAAATGACTCAAAGTAATGACTAAATGAGATATGGTTTAAATGGGAAGAGATTCCGACTTAAAAACTATTTATATTTTCCATTGAAGTTTTGAATCGCGAACAGTTAAATCGTCGGGAATATCTGCCTGCGCTCTAGCGGTGAGATTCACTATCCCTTTGGCCCCCCGGGTAGTCATTTTGGCCAAACGCTGCTCTGACTTCTCAGCCAAAAGACGTCTCCTCTCTTCGGCAGACATAGAGGTCGAGGTCTCAGAGGGGATATCGCCGCCCAACACCTGACCGCCTGATGTCCAGTCTCCTGACTCCTCATTACTCAGCTCTTTATCATTTCTTTTTCTATTCGAGTTCTTTGTCTGACGACCGCGGGTCTTACGGGTAGTCTTGGACTTCTTCGATGGATTCTTAGAATCCGTTTGAGACCAGTTGTCGTCAGAATTATTTCCGTTTGTAAGTGAATCCAAGCCTCGAATCACCCCTTTATATCGGGTGCCATCTCTGGTCCCGACATTTTCAGAGGCACTGCTCTTTGCAACGATTTGGTCGTCGATTATTTCAATTTCCTCTTCTTCTTCTTCTTCTTCGTTATTTTTGGTCGACGAAGAAGTGGACGGTTTAGACAATTGTTTGGCTGTCATTGCATTTGTAGTTTCCTCTGATTTGTGGTTTTTGAGGGAATCGATGTCAACCAATTTGATGAATGGCTGCATTGCCGGCGCTGTCAGTGATAGCACCGGATCATAGCTTATCACTAAATCGCAGATGTCGTCAATCCATTGATGACATTGTTTTTTGGAAATACTTTTCTTAGACTCGATTTCCTTCGAAATGTCTTCTCTTCGTTTTGTCACAGATTTTCGGATTTCGGAAAACTCTTTAATCGAAATGTAAGACATTTTTATCTGAAATAACCATTCAATTCGTTTTTTGAACCAAAAAATTGACGAAATTTCTACAAAAGTGTATCGAAACTATTTTTAATAAAGACTTATGAAAAACAATTGTAATTTAAAACAAAATCAGTTAAAATGTAAACAAAAAAATGAATTTACGTAACGGTTGAGCCCATAGTCTCACAGATTTTAAAAGTGATGTAATGAGTGCTCCAATCAAAACACAGTTACGATGTCTGACAATTTGAGCGCAAACACTATTGCAATCACTATTGGATGACAGCTCTCAATATTATCTAACATTTTATTATAACTTTAAAACTCGAATTAAATCAAACTTCGATTGACTTCTGTTTATTGAATATTAAACTTATTTTCAAATAATAATTATTTTAAAAATCTAGAGAATTCACAGAAACAACAGAAAATATAAGTTATTTGTTATATTAATGACTATAAATTGTGACGAGAAAGTCGAAAGTTACCCTACCTCGGTGCCTTAAAGCTTGTTTAAATTATACACAATTGAATTGCAATCAAATAAAATCAATAAAATAGTTGCCACTGAAGTTTAATTATATCTAATAAAGAATAGAAAAGCAAGAACAATTTTTCATACTGATTTTGACGACAAAAAATGTCAACTCTTCTAAAACCGGTTTTACTTATTATAAATTCTTTTGTTATATACAGTAATTATAGTACTTTTGATTAAATAATTTTATTTTTGGGATAATTATCAATTGAATAATGAGGTCAATCAATGTATACCTAGTTTAAATATTATACATTAAAGTGCTTAAAGAATCCTTCGGCAAAGAATTTATAAGTGGAAATTGAGAAAGATCATTCATTTATTTGTACTATATTTGATTCGATACTACTTTTAATAAAAAACATTTAATAAATTTAAAGTTAAATATTTAAAACTCAATTCAATAGAATTTAAAAATATAAATAGAAATGACTTAGAAATTGGATTAAATTCTATAAAAATTGCTTTTCATATAAGAGTTCGTTTGATGGCTGAGTGAATGGGGAAGAGCTCATTATTCGAACACTTATTCTTGAAATCGTCGGCATTGAGGCTAAAGGTCATTATTCCTCCGAATCCGTTGTCAATAACCCATTTTGTCTTTTCTTCAGCACTTTCTTCGCTCTCATATGTAAACCACTGATTATTTCTATAACCATAAGGAACTTTGGAGTAGGAGTCCTTGGTAACTTTAGACCCCTCTGTTAGGTATTTTTCACAAATATCTGAATAAGACATATCTTCACTGCCACTTAAGACGGGTGTTCCCGGAATTGTAATAAAAGGAAATGCCATACGAAAGCTTCGACCGTAAGTTGGAATGCCGACCATTATTTTGCCCTTTTCCGCTCCCATTCTATTCCAATGATTTGCCGACCATTTAGTATTAAATGTCGAAAAGAGTCCCATTTCTATAGGTCTCGGGTGTAGAGGGCTGTTGTGTCCGACGAAAGGCCAATACCAATGGAATATATAGTAGTCGTATGACATTAGGTTAATAAAGTCCACATATTTTATTAGTTCGGGGATCACATATGATCTCTCAATTATTGTGAACTGAGCCGCGACGGCAGCGCTCAATATTAGAGGTCCCGAACCGTTGTATGGATTTGAGTCAAATGTTTGTCGCAATTCCTGTTTTTCTTTAGTTTATTAGAATTTGAAAAAAGAAATTCATTGAAATAATACCTTCAAAAGTAAATTGAAATTTTGTTTGTCGTTAATAAATAAGTTACCCCACGAGGGAAACTCCCAGTCAATGTCTAAACGTTTTAATAAGATTTTATCATCTTGTCAATTTTGATGACTAAATACAGACCTATTCCATTAAATCCAAATTTGTTGATCACTTTAAGGGAGGAATCGGCAAACTTTTTGCGATTCTGATCGTTGAGAGCTGCGGAGTGAAAGCCTCGCTCATTATTTCCTCCTATAGACGATCGTATCTTAAATTGTGGACAACTTTAAGAAGAGACTCACCGCCGACAGAAAGCATAAGAAGTGTTGTGCCATTTAACTCATCGAGTGTTGATTTGCATCGTTTGAAAAACATTTGATTTGTTTCGTCGATTTCTATGACACTATCGACTACTGAAACGAAACCAATTATAATATGAGAACACAATTCAGATCTAATAATGTAATCGATGGGTATTTCTGGGTCTGCTTTCATATAACACACTCTTTTGAAGTCTTGCAATAAAACTGTCTGAAAACTTATCGATAAAATAATCAAATTAAATAATTTCAACATTTTATTTGATAAAATTTAAGTTAAAAATTGATTAAAACATTCAAATATAAAATGATTTTACAGTTTTCCCGTTAAAATCAATTGAAGTTTAAAACAACACTTTTTAGTATTTCATGTTTTTAAGTGTTTATTAAAAGTTGGCCTCAATTTAAACAACAGTTTAAAGTGCATTGAAATCGACTAACAGTCAAAAATAGACAAATAAGTCGAACACAAAAGTCGAAAGGAGTAGAGGTTTTGTTTGATGTTTACATTAATATAAATCATAACTTTTATATGAATGACAAAAAGACAGACCTACAAATACTGCTGGGCTAACTGACCCAAGGATATTGATGCTATGCAATTGAAATGAGCAGGGACTCAATGATTTGCACAATATTCAACTCGAATGATTCAGATGATTTTGAAAGATTTTGTTTTGTTTGCTGATGACCTTGTTCATTGAATGGACTGACAATTTGGACGAAGTTCAAAAGTTTTTAGCTTCCTGTTTTTTAGCCAACTTTC
>JAQGAR010001119.1:0-10468 GCA_034697865.1 Oribatida sp.
TGAAAAAATCAAAATTTTTAACATTATGTCTATTGGGGGGGGGGGGTATGATTTGCAAACATTCTTTTAGACTCCGCCCCACCACTCTAAAATTCTAAAACTCCTAGTGTAGACTCAGCTTAATGGTAGGGAGTTTTCGGTTGGACCTAACAAAGCGGCACCCATATATTTATTTTTTAAACATATTAAAATTTTATATGAAATTGCACTAGAATTTTACGCTGATTTTAAATATGAAATCTATTTTTGAATCAAACTTGTGGTTTTCGAGCTATTCGACTTTACAGTTTAAGATAAAATTACAAAAATGTAAATAACTCGAAAACTACAATTCTTATTCAAAAATAAATTTCATATTTAAAATCAGCGTAAAATTCCAGTGCAAATTGATATAAAAATTATATTTTAAAAAAAAGTTCGCCATTTTGATTTTCCATAAATTACGTCATAAATTTCTATTTTTATTTTTTTCATAATCCTTGTTTAATTTTAGGTCGATTCGATATAAACTTTAGCATATAAGTTTTTAAAAAAATTCAATGAAATTTCATGGGTGCCGCTTTGTTCGGTCCAACCGAGTTTTCAAGAGGGGGTCGATTACCCCGCAGTGGTTTAGAAGATATCTGTTTGAAAATACCTGCCGGCACCCAACCTTAAACTTTTATCAACTCGTAGCACAAATAAAAAGGTTATGAAAAAAGAACATAGAATTAAACTTTAAAGTGGAAAAATAATTCAAAAGCGGCGTTCAGCTATGGGGGGCCTCTCGAGCGCGACAGGGGAGATTTTTCAAAATTTTCGCCAACAGGTGGATTTTGGGCTGATCCCCCCTTGGCGATCCCTGATTGAAATAATTGTAACTATGATTTCAGTTCAAGTTATTTACACTTCTATTCAACGCATTACCAAAACATTGAATTTCTTCTTTCAATCCACGATTAATCTTACGATTTTCATGTCATTTCGGGGTCTTAACATTGCCATTGCCAAATAAAACTTAGTTTGTTGAATTGATCTCGATTCATACTTTAAAATGATGTAAGAAACTTGCCTATCTCAATTTATATATTCAGATTTCCCTAGTTAGTGGAATTTAGATTTGAATACTGACGAGATATGAGATATAATAAATGAAGATTTTAGTGAACAAGTGAAGAAGTTTAAGTAAATTCATCATTAATTTCTTTATCAAAGTTCAAACTTGGACTTGGTTTTCCTTAGAAAACAATTGAAAAATCAGTGCCAGGTGACTCAAAATTCAATATCCTTTAGATATCTATGAGAACGGCAGACTCGATTCTATGTTGAAGGGGTACAGATTAATCTTTTCAAAAATCACCAAGCTCATAATTTGTGACGGGCACTTCAATGTTCCGGAAATTGGGTTTTATAACGTTTTAGTGTTTACAAAGTTTTAGTGTAGAAAGAGATGGGTCAGGTCCAGGTCACTCATTAGAGGTTGTATTACATCATCAGATCATCCGTTCTAATGATGACTCACTTTTACATACACTACAAATGTGTTCGACTCTAACATAACAATTTTCACAACTTATTTGTAAGCACAAAATAGGACTAAATCCCCGAACCTTTTCCAAGAATATCATATGAGTCCGTATTTAAACATTATAAAATTGATTAAGTTAAATTATTAAAAATTTTAAATTTATTTATAAAAACAACTTCAGTAAGAATTGTTACAAATGACGCAAACCTTGTATAATAATCTTAGACTATTAATTAAAATCATACGACTTATAGCACAACACAAATGTGATTCAATGGCATTGAAAAGACTTTTTAAAATAATCGAGTGATTCATTAGAGACTGAAAACAGTAGAGTTCGCCTCCAATAAAGTGATGAAATTTGTTTTGTTTTGATTAATTTGTTTGGATTTTAAATTAAATTAAAATTTTCAATTAAATCGATTGTCGGATAACTTTCAAAATGAATAACCAATTGGTTTAAATTCAGTCTTATGTCAGCGGCAAAGATATGGCATTTTTGGCCGTCAGTCATATCTTTAATTTAATTTGTTTGACTCTATTTTTGTCCACCAATTTATGCGTTCATACAAATCCAAGTCATCAAACAATTGTGTCGAACCCGACATCACTTCCATTGGACTTCTCGTTAGGCAATCAATTGAACTCTAATTGCAATAAAAAATTAGTTTCGACTCAAAAGTGAGTTAAAATTGAAATAAATTCAATTCAAAGATTAATTCAAACAATTTTTACCTCAAAAGAGAACTTTTAATAATCAGTACATTAGATGGAAAGCTATCGGCTCTTGACGTCGATTCTGGAGAACAAATTTGGTCTAAAGTTTTTGCTTCCGAACCATTACTTTCATCGACAATAAGTAACTTTGAGATCACACGAAAGGGAAGAGTTGTTAGAGTTGTTCCATCCCTCGACGGCAATCTTTATTTATATAATGGAAAGACTATTGACGGCATTCCTCTCAATGCAGACATTCTTCTGAAGAGTTCTTTTAAATTAGGCGATGATTTGGTGATAACTGGAGGACAAGAAAGTCAGATATCGGGAATTGATATATCGACCGGAAAAGTATATTACGAGTGCGGCCTTAAGGGCTGTCCACAACTCAATGAAAATGAGACGTTTGATGATTTGTTTTTACTCAAACGAATTACGCAAACCGTTCGAGCAATTGATCCCCGAAATGGTCGTCAAAAATGGTATTTCTCTGTAACCGAACCCCAGATATCTGAGACATCTTTTACCGAATGCCACGAATCAGAAGAATTTGATCAGAAAAACGATGGAACGCATTCTGAAGACAATAATCAATCGATGAAAGAAACCGATTTCAATATAATAGTTCCGAACGGTTTCATTTCAGTCAAAAGACATGTCAACGATAACTCCCAAAGCCTTCAATGGAGTTATCGATTCGGGTCCCCAATAGTTCACGTCTGGCACTACCGGAGCGGACGAATAAATTCAATAAACTTATTTGACAAACGAAAACTGTTTGGTTCGATAAACACTGATATAGATCTGAAAGGATTCGAACCATCGGTTTATATCGGTCTTTATCGCCAGCAATGGTATGTCCAGTCTTCTGATGCTATTAAAAGCCAACTCTTAGAGATTAATAGAGAGAAAAGTCATTTGTCCTCAAAAAATATTCAACAAATCGATTCAAAATCCAATGTTTTGCAAATCGAATGGAAGCCAAACGCAATTCATTTCGACGTCAAAAAAGATTCTAAAAACTCTTTAGGGTTAGAATCGAGTCCTAAGTTTTCACTTTCGATTTCTTCAGAGAGTGATGAAAATGTTGGATATTATATATTCGATGCCATCGAAGACAACGAAACCAAATGTTTCGGTAATTCGATAGACGACCAAAAAGACTGGGAGTTCAACGAATATGAAGAAGAAAGCGATTTAATCCAACAAATAGTGATCGCATCCCTTTGGCACTACTGGAAGGAAGTCACTGCCATTAGTATTGTCTCCGCGTTTGCCCTCAATTTTATCTATTCGTTCGCAAAAAGAAAATTTAGTGATAACTGCAGTAAATTACAAAATGAAGTTTCAGATAATACGGATTCAAAGAGTAACTCTAATGGAAACCCTTCCACACCTTTCTCTTTGCCCTTCGAATCCAATAATTGCAAAGAAAATAATTTTTTTAATTCGAGATATGAACTGGACTTTCAACCGATTCAACTATTGGGAAAGGGAGGCTTCGGATTGGTTTTTGAGGCCAAACATATTATAGACGAAAGTCATTACGCCGTCAAAAGAATAAGTCTTCCGATTCGCAGAGAACAGAGGGAAAAAGTTATGCGCGAAGTTAGAGCTCTGTCTAAATTAGAGAACCCGGGAATTGTTCGCTATTATAACGCGTGGGTGGAATTACCGCCTCCGGGCTGGCAAGAAAACAGAGATAAAAAGTGGAACACTGAAGACTTTAGTAAAACTCAATATAATCAGTCTTTACTTTCTGACAAACAATTGGCCACTAATTTATTTTCAGACGCAAACAAAAACACTGACATTTCGTCAGAAAACCACTTCAAATGTGATTCATATAAAGTAACGACAACTCAAACAGAGAGCCATTCTTTGGATATAGTATTCGATGAAAATATCTCTTCAATAAAACTAATCGAAACCAATAAAATTGAGACGAAATCACATTTGAATACTTCGGGCCACAAAACCCTTTCATTAAACCTAAACAATAATCAAATGAAAACCAGTGAACGGCCTAAAAATTTGGTGACAGGAGGAGTTCCGCGCTGTTACCTCTATATACAGATGCAATTGTGTAGAAAAGAGACTTTGAAAGATTGGTTATTCGCCAATTCCCTCAAACGCGACTCTAACACTGTTTTGGATATATTCGATCAGATCGTGAGTGCTGTCCATTACGTCCATTCGATGAGTTTAATGCATCGCGACCTCAAAGTATTTTATATCAAATCTTAATTCAAATTCATTTTAATTCAGATTATTATAATTTTTTTACAAAAGCCGTCGAATATATTCTTCTCAATGGACGGTAATATAAAAATTGGAGACTTTGGTTTAGTAACCGCTACTGCTATAGAAGACGAGTCCCACACCCCCGCAGCCAATCAATATGAAGAAGAAAATATCGCTTCTATTTTGAACCAAAGCAGTAGTTCGCACACCAATAGAGTTGGAACACAACTCTATATGAGTCCCGAACAGGTATTTACAAAATCCTTGGCTTCGATTATAACAATAGTTTTATGAACAGATCCAGAATCGTCCGTACAGTCATAAAGTTGACATTTTCTCGATGGGAATAATTCTCTTTGAATTATTAATACCTTTCAAGACTGAAATGGAAAGAAATCTTCTTCTCATTAATGCACGAAAGCAGAAATTTCCTGAAGATTTTCACCAAAAATTCATTCCAGAGGTCAGACCATTTTTTTGATTGATTGCTCCATTTGGAAACATGAAGCACACAACTATTCTTTTATAGAAATTAAATTAAAATAAATTAAAATAATTACTGTTTGGGTTATAGAGTGATCTCCTGAATAAACTTTTGGCTCACAATCCGGACAAAAGGCCAACAACTGTAGAAATAAAAGACCACGAAGTCCTCAAATCACTGCAGTCCACTCCTACAGTAGTTCGACAAAGAAGTCGAACTCTTTCGTTCTCTAATGACGAGCGCTTATGAGTAGTCCTTAAGTCTGTTTTGTAATCTGTTATTCAATTGATTTGTTGAATTTGAAGACTTTTTGTCAAAATTGTAAATATTTTTATTTTTTCCAATAAATTATTAAACCATTTATCAGATATTTGATAAAATAATAGAAGTCTTTAATTAATTTCAATCAAATGAGTCGTTTTACAAAAGTTTAAACAAAAGTTAAAATGAAAATAATATGAATGAATTGAAAAAATGATACTTTTAGAAGTCATCGGTCGCTGATTCTAAATGGAAGGAAAGCCCCCTCTCCTGAATGGCTTTAACTCGAATGCGTTCCTTATGCTGTTTGCCTTCGATTTCAATTTGTTGTAATTCGAGAATCTCTTCGACGGCAACTCTTTTTAGTTGATTCGAGTCTTCTTTTTCCATGTCCTAAAATTTTGGGTAAAAAGATAATGAAACACTGAAAAATTCAAATTGTTTTTGCTAATGTGTTTAAAAGACAAAAGATTATATGTGAGACCCGTTGGGGTGACTTACAATTTCGCCACAGAGAACAACATTTTCGCCGCGAATCAAGAATATTCCGCGAGGAATGTCTCCGTATTTATTGTCCACATAAATACGTTCAATAGTTTGGTGTAAAACCAAATTTGCTGACAAATAGAATACAATACAGTCTATGATATAATAGATTTTATTCAAAGACTTCTTTACCGAACTGATCAATACTTCTTAAGTAACCAATGAGCGTTCGACCATCTCTTAGTAGAACCATTAGTTTTTCTAATAAAATCAACTGGATAATGCTTATTTATCAAATGACAATAATAATTACTGTCTAATTCTTCGAGTAAACTCGTATTTCCCGGAAAATTATTCGGTTTATTCATTGCGATTATATTTTAATAATCAGTAAATTTAAGCAATTATCAAAATTATAATCAAAAATATAAATAATAATTAAATATTTAGTTTTTAAAGTAATGAATTGCTTGAAATGATTGGTAAAATCATATGTTTGACACGTGATTCACAAAGTGTTGACATTTTGCAGTACAGTCTATCCTCGATTCACAAACATTTACAGCATTTGTATAACTCTGCGTTTCGTTTATTTACTGACTTTTGTTGATTTTGAAAGTTAAAACATTTTAGTAAACAGTGGTTATAATGGTTTCTATAATTAACAGGGTAAGTCAAGTAATTATTAGCATTAATCCAATTGAAAACTATTATTGTTTCAGTCGTTCCGATCGCTTATGAATGTCGGCGTAAAAGAACTGCGATTTCGTTCATTTCATAGATCTATTGGTTTAGATCAGGCATTTGTGACCCGACCGGCGCCACCATTCAAATCAACGGCTGTCGTATCCGAACAGTTCAAACAAATTCAGTTATCAGACTATAGCGGCAAATATTTGGTGCTTTTCTTCTATCCCTTAGACTTGTGAGTCATTCCCAAACTTATAGTCTATAAATCATTGAATTAACTGATTCCTTATGGACAGCACATTCGTCTGTCCCACAGAAATCATAGCATTTAGTGATCGCATCAATGAATTTAAAGCATTAAACACTGAAGTTTTGGCCATTTCTGTGGACTCACATTTTTCTCACTTAGCCTGGGCTAATACTCCTAGAAAGGTATAGCTATTTGATAAACCGGGCACTTTAATAGTTCAGATGATCGTATCCTAATTCACCTAAACCGATTCCGAATTCGCCTAAACCGATTAAAATCTTATTTCTTGTATACATTAGATTAAAATTAGAGGAATGAATGACACAATCCTTTATAAACTTGAAGTTCAAAAAGAAAAACAGTTTTATTTGGCCTGAAGTCTCTTTAAACTGGTTAAAATCCTAATCACATGAGTGGAAACAGTATCTGAATCTGATACAAAATAAGATATCTTTAGCATAATTATTGCCATTGGTCGTATCCTAATTCATCAAATCCTTTATCAATTTTATTTTCAAAAGAATAGATAAGATCTAATTGACCAAAAGTTTATCTGTATCACATGAATGAAAACATCTAATATATGCGGGGGTCATCAAGCTCTGAGAAGTATTGAGAAATTTTCAGGCGATTTTCTAGGGGGTGTCTAGCCCGGTAGTGTCATGGCCGCCAATAATTGCCGCCAACCGATGATTGCCGAATTTTAAGCCTAAATTTGGCTTAAACCGGTTTAAACGCCTGAATCTAGTTTAATTTGACATTAATTTAGGGTTAATCCCTGCTTAATTACTAATGGTGGAAAATTGAACGCCGCGCGAAGTGCGGTCATTATCCCTGACAATGAGCTTCGATTTCTGAGGAGGGGGGGGGGGGGTAAATCAAAATTTTTCGGATAAATTTCAAATTAATATTCTTTTTGGTGAAATAGATCTAGTATTAGGTGAATTAGTAATTTGCGAATTAGGAATTTGCGAATTAGATCTTTGCGAATTAGAGTTTTGCGAATTACAGTTTTGCGAATTCGATCTTTGGTCAATTAGGAACACACCTTGCCATTCATTTAAACACATTCGTGGCAATAATCAAAGATATATTATTAAATATCTATTGTCTAATCATTGGACTCTAATGTATATCAATGGAAGACAGACATATTTTATGGGTAAAATCTGAAAGAAGAAGAGATATACCAGTTTATTTATACCGAATTAATAGAGAAATTCTCAATCATTGATTTAATTAATAGTTGGATTAATATTGAAATTCGATAAAATTTTTAGGTGTAATAGAACTAGTTAAGGATTAGACCAATTAGGAACTCACGGTTCAAATGAATCTCTGGTCTCATAACAGTATTAATTTCTAACAGAACGGAGGGATTAAAGGAATTCAAATTCCGATTCTTTCGGATCTGACAAAACAAATATCCAAAGACTACGGAGTTTTGCTCGAAGAATCTGGAATCGCATTGAGAGGACTATTCATTATTGACCCGAAATCCATTGTCCGTCAAATAACAATAAACGATTTGCCGGTCGGCCGTTCTGTTGATGAAACTCTCAGGTAAATTAAAACCAGTGATGAGCAAGGGCGGATTTTCAGAAACCCCCCCTGAGGTCGAGATTTGCCAAAAAATCGCCCCTGAGGTTTGAAAAAATATAGGCCCTAAACCGATGAGAAACAGGGGGCCCCCTTGATTTGGCCTTAAATATCAATGATAAACCGGATTTAAGGTTAATCTAATGTAATTTAGACTGAATTAAAGCTATAATTAATCGAAATTAGAGCCAAAAACGGTAAATTAAGGACAAAATTGCGGATTTCCGGCCGCCATTTTATCCCCTAGCTGATCCCCCTGAGTTCGAGTTTGAAAATCCCCCCCTGAGATCGAAGACCAATCTCATCCTTGATTAAAACTCAGTCAATAAATTTAAGGTTTGAGTCGAACGGATGAGTCGATCAAATCTTTTAATACAGAGTAATAAGACTTTAATTTAAAGCTCAGATCCATTTAACTATTTTTTATTTGAGTCGAGCTATTAATCCTCTAAATGGTCCCATTTTATATTTTAAGTTCGATTTTATTGCCATTAATTAAATTAAATAATAATAATTGTCATTACAAATATGTGGAATAGACTCCTGAATGCCTTCCAATTCTTTGAGAAACATGGAGAGGGTATGACTTAAATATAATCAAATGAAAAAACCTAATAGTATTTAATTGCAGTCTGTCCCGCAAATTGGAAGCCCGACTCTCCAACTATTAACCCGAATAAAGCCAACGAATATTTCGAGAAAAACAATTGAGTTTTAAACAAATATCATTCGATAGAAACTCAAATAAATCTTATTTTTAGTATTGATTACATCCTTTGTTAACATTTTAATGTTATATCGAGTATCAGAAAATTGACAAATTATTTATCCTTTCAAATAATGTAGAGATGACTTAATACTTTTGAAAGATCGTGAAGTTATCAGGAGCCAATTATAAGAGGATTTGCCCCAATATTATGTATTTAGAGGCGAATCACAATTTAAATGCAATCCAAAAGATTCATAATTTTAATAAAAGAATTGATTATAAGTTATAAAAATTTGAAAAATTTAAATAAACTATTGATTTCTTCAACTAATCGAACATAAAATCAAACCTTGTATAATATAAACAAAAAGGAAAGGCTGGTGAAGACAACCATCGAATTTGCAACAGTTCCGTCAAATGATAGACTCATTAATCTTTAGAGACATTACTTGAAAGTATGTAAAGACAACTCCTATTTGTCACTATTAGCCGCGGACACAATGGGTACAGCTTTGGATTTGGCGGCGGCCGCGAATTCCGTGGCCTTCAGTGCCTTTTCTCTAAACTTTTCTTTGAGCAAAGGGTTGATTGAAATCTGATTATCGAATCCCGAAATGATTTCATTGTTTAAGTTGTCGTATAAGGCGTTCAGAACAAAGTTGAATCCCTGACAGGCTTTGGTTACATTTTTGCGAAACCGCTCCAAACCGAACCGCTGGACGGCTGACGATAATCCGAAGACATTGGAGTCAATCCAAGCCTGACGTTCTGCAACTGTCCAATTGTTCTGATCATTACTCGACCGATACGTCACTTTTTCTTCAATTGTCATCAGATGTTTGAGTCCTATATTTCTGGTATAAGTGGTCAGAGTTTTGTGTTTCGGGTCTAAAACCGATTCTTCGATTATGAAAACTAATTTCGACGGAAGAAATCTTTCGGTCCATTTGGGCGCAGAATTTGTTTTACTTATGAGTCGTTTAGTCCACAGATTTCCGCTGTCGTCGATCCTTCGATGAACGACATCTTCACTCAGAACGTGAGAACTGTTCAAAGAGTAAAAATCGGTTTATCGGTTGATCCAAATAACAATTTAAAGATTTATTAGACCTGAAAGGGTTGGGATATCGACACCAAAATGCTTTGACCACTTGATCCCAATCATATTTAAAAGTCTGCGAACTTTCATAATAACGCATTGCTTTCAAATTAATTGAGGAATCATTTGTTTGAATAAATTTGTGGTAAATCTGATAAAATTTCTATTAATGCGTTCATTAAATCTCTTCAATACCTAAAATAAATATCTTTTCAACCGTTCAGTCATTGCATTGCATTTTAGTAAAAGAATTACTTATTTTTCACATAGATTTGCCGAAAGGGGGGCAAAAGTCTCAGTGTTTGTAACAGACTCTTTGGACGCTTTTATTATATTGTCCGGCCTTAATGTTTATTTGAATGCCATTCTTAGTTTTAAAGTGCTTTTGGAGATATTGTTTTCATATTGACTTCAAGGGGTAA
>JAQGAR010001120.1:0-10465 GCA_034697865.1 Oribatida sp.
GGGGGATTTTCTGAAAATCCCCCTCCTGAGCCGGCAAAATGGCAAAATCCCCCCTGAAAAATCCCAAAAACTCTTAGTTTTTCTCGAAAAATGGGGGAAAATCGCAAAAAAAGTGAAAAAACAAAAGAATCCAAATTGTGATTTTAAAAAATTTCATTAATTTATTGTCGCATTTTCATTCGAAGTAAGTGTTCTTTAAGTATATTCTCAGACTTCTAATAAGTATAGATTTTATTCAATTATTAAATGTTTGAAAGCTTTGAAATCAGGGCTTTAAATGTTTGAAAGCTTTGAAATCATATTTAAGGACAAAATGGCGGAAAAAATGGCCGCCGCGCTTAGCGCGGCGGCCAAATCGAGGGGGCCCCTGTTTCTCACCGGTTTAGGGCCTATATTTTTTCAAACCTCAGGGGGGATTTTTTGCCAAATCTCGACCTCAGGGGGGGGGATTTCTGAAAATCCCCCCCTTGCTCATCACTGTTTGAAATTGAATTTAGTTGTTAACAAAAGTTAGTGTGTGGTGAAAAGATTGTTTCAAAGCTAGCATTTCAATGATAACGCATAGATGCATATTTATCTGAAGTCCTACATAATTTTCCTACATTCCCTTAATGCCCAATGCTTTTATTGTGAAGAAATAATATTTTTTAATATTAGTTCGAATAATACAACAATTCGTTTAAAACATTGATTACATTGTCATTAATTTCATTTCTATTTCCAATACCAAAAAGTGAGTCATTAAATAAGAATTTGTTGGAGTTTCATGCAATTTGAGGATCAGGTGATCCTCAAATGCAATAATGTAAATTTGTTGATCAAAACAGTGAATTCACATTTTTTAAAGCGAAATTAATTGGATTTTATTAATGAAAATGAAATAAAAAGAATAACTAGAACAGAAAACAATTGTTTCTGAAATTTCGATTAATTTCCTGATAACTGACTAATAACAGACTGATATTTAAAAATAGAAAACACTCGGGAATAACGCTTCCAATAAAATCAGATTCGAGTGAAAACGCATTAAAATCATATTTTCAAATATTTATCCAATAATTGAGAATAAAATGGGGGAAAATAATTATAAAAGAGTGGAAAACAAGGCAATTGAATGTCCTCAACATTTTTTCGTTCAATTTTCAATATAAAAATGCTATAAATTTAATTCAATTCACATCAAAACCAATGCCAACACATATTTTAAGTATGTTTTGAAACACAAATCGTTTGATTAATTCGAATGAAACCCAAATCACTAACAATTCAAATAAGTTTATTACAATAATAAAATTTCAAATTATTCAAATAATTGCAATCATTTCAATCCAATAACAAAACACTATTGAAAACTAATATTTAATTTGAAATTAATTCAAATATTTTCTTTACTGGCGGTTATACCTCAAAATAAGTATAATATATAATATATACTTTAATAGAATTACTAAATATGTTAACAAAAAATAGACATTTCAAGTGTCAGATATTTTGTTTACTAATTCTTGTTTGATTCAATGGACTAGCCAAGCTCCAAGGCTCTAGGGGGTAATATTGCGAAATTTTTGGTCGATTTTCCAGGGGGGGTCTAGCCCGATAGTGTAATGGCCGCCATTAACCTAAAATGGCCTATTTTAAGCCTAAATACGGGTTTAAACCAGTTTAAACGCTGAAATCTAGTTTAAATTTAATTTAGTATAAATCCGATTTTTTCGGCGAAATTATCGAAAATAACGGACAAATGGCGGCCGAATGGCGCTTCAACTTTGTCCAGATTTAGTTTGTCTGGTTAATCTCAAGAACAATTTGATATGTAATTGCCTTTACAATCTGATATGTAAATGTCTTTTATCATTAATATGTTCATTAATACTAACAAGTTGAATTCAACATAAATATAACATTTCGATGACATTCTAATCATCAAATAATAAATTGAAGATCAGATTCTTATTTTTATAAGCAATTTATAGAAAGCACTCTAATTATGAAATAATTTTTATTATCTCTAATGTCAATCACTGAGAATTCAATTCAATTCAATTCACTTGACTTATGTCCTTGCTAATTCATAATAATTACTTGAATAAAATCTCTTTAGTTATGTAATGAAAAGTTATTAAGAGAAATAATGGCATTCAAAACATTATACACATAACGAGTAACAATGACAACAAAAAATATTTTAGTTTTTAAACGAAAAAAAGTAACTTTTAAATTTCAAAAATATTGTCTTTGAATTGTTTTTCTCAATAATAACTTTGAATATAATTTTTAGATTAAAGGTTTGTTTATTTCTAACGCTGTTTTCATCCAATGTTTAAGTTTAAGTTAACATTAGGTCAAGGATTGAATTAAAAGTGAATTTGTGCTGATTTTTATGGAGCTTTACAACAAAAGACAAATAATTAGTTCTCATAATTCAGTATTTTATGTTTCACTTATATTGAAGTCTGTGTTTGAGTCTTTTTTTGCCTTATTTACTGTAACAGTAATAAAAAGATTCAAATCGTTAAGATTTTCTAAGTTTTGATTTTGGATTAACCATAAACTCATTTTCTTATTTCAGTTATTATAGGGTTATAGGGGGTTAGTGGTGGGGGTTCAATTTTAAACGACAGATTAATAACAATCATAAAAACTTGGTAAGTTATTAACAATCACTATTTTTGACCTAGTCTTCCGGATTGAAACCTTCGACACTTTCCAGTGTTTTATTTATTTAATGAAATTTATTTTAAGTGTGAGTTATGAAGACATCTCAAGAAGATTTCCAATAAATTAAATTAAATTATGAACTGTGGGGTCAGACTTTGAAGTGAAGGGAGGAAAGGGAGGGAATAGAAAGTGAAAAGTACTAAACTCATTTTCTTTTATATCACAACTTTTGTATTTTAAATTTTTAATAGTAGAGATAGTGATATCAATAAGATCAAGGATCCCAAGCTCGGCCAATTAAGAGTGATCAGGAGATTTATCCTAAATTCCTAGAAGATCAGAGAAAGAAACAATGGGTTACCATTTTGACCAATTAACTGCCATTTTAACTGTAAATCCGGTTTAAATCCAATTAAATTAGCATAATTGGTTTAAATTGTCTTAAATTCGGTTCAAATCCATTTGACAGAATTGCCGAAAAATTGCCGCCACGTGAAGCCTAGTTGACTTCCTGTGAGTCCTTCGAGAACACACGGACGATTTTTTCACCGACAAGTTTTTGACCACCCGGGTGATTCCTGAATAAGATTGAAGAAAATTAGAATAAATTGATTTAATGATGGGCACACACACAAAATATGCCCAATATTCGATTTTTAATGGAGAGACATTTCTCAACATTTCAAAAATATTCACAATTTCAAAGTTGCTAGAGTTGAATAAAGTTTGAAATTATATATTGTTACTATTAATTGAATAAGTGAAGAAAAAGTAATAGCCAGGAGTTTTTTAGCCATTTGAATTTGTCATTGCGATTAATGGACTTTCCATTTTATGATACTTTTCATGACCTAGTTTGCTTAACTCGGTTATTCGCACAAAAGAGTTTGTCCACAATAATTGTTCTTGGTCATCATTGATATGAAGATAACAAATTTTCATTGAAAATGATCTATCATTTGTGTTAATGAGGTGTGAAAGTGTCAAAAATATAATTTGATTGGATTCGACACTTACTATGTTTGTGAGGTTTATATAAATTCCGCCTTCAATTCAACTGCAATTCAATTAAATGTCTGTAATTTTAATTTTATTAATTCATAAAATAACATAAAAGTTAATGAGAAGCCGTCTGTGTGTGTCCTTATAATACTTATGCAGGAGATCTAGTACTCAATAACCAGTGCTGTCACTGTTAACTCATTTATTTACCTTGAAACGGGATCTAAGCATTAATTTATACCTTTCCTTTTTTCAATAAGTCGGTGTACTTTTCTATGATTTATTTTGTAGAAAATCACAATAAAGAGCGTTTAGTGAAGTAAACCAATAAATAAGTTTCGTATGTTTTGAATGCTTTGTATGCTTTGTATGCTTATATGCGGTTTCAATTCATTGCAAACACAAAAAAAGTTAAAAACTTTAACTCAACTCAACTGAACTCAATTTACTCATACATTAGAAAAGAGAGATACCATCAAAAGAATGGCAACGACTGTAACCAATGTTTTGGTGGACAACATTACTCTTATTTTAGATGCTATCAATCAAACAGATGACGGGCCGTCCAAAACACCGGCTCCATACGTTACGCCACCAATAATGAAAAAGATTCATGACATACTCATCGTCGTATTACTGGTGTCTGTAATGTTTGCTATGGGTTGTTCCATCACTTGGGAACAAGTAAGTTTCAAATAATTAATTTCATTTTATTAATCTTTTCGCAGTTTTATTTGAATCAAACCCTATTTCAACGAATTTTATATTTATTATTTGTTTATTTGTAATTTCATCCAATGATTGCTCTTAAAAACAATTATTTCGATGCGAACTCATATTCCAAGTTTTAACGGTTAAATCTAGTTTAAATTGTTTGAAACATGTTTTTGGGCTATTCGCCAAGAATCGGCTAACATTTCCGTGTTTTTCAACGAAATAATTCTTGATTTTGTGAATTCTAAAATAAAAATTTTGGATCTCAATCACAGTTTATCACTTTGCTTAGCCCAGATCTGAATGTAGTAAATTTTTTATAAGTAAGTTTTTTATAAGTTTATTACAAGTTTATTATAAGCAAGTTGAAAAGAAAGGAATTTCATTGAATCACTTATTCTTATTAATATTACCCATCTTTTATAGACTCTTTTATCTACTGATCTATATTTATATATTTATTTATTTAATTTTTGTATTATTCACTAATATATGAACATAAAAATGATGTATTCTTAGCATATTAGCACAAAATAAAAGTAAATGTTCGCAGACATCTATATTGAAGAGGACTTTAATTTTCTCATGCATTTCAATCACTACTATTAAACTCAATTCATTTCAGTTATTCTTTAATAGTAATAATAATAATAATAATAATAATTCATCTTTTCTTTCGATTCTTTGAAATCATTCAGAATTATTCTTTCCATTGAAAGTGATGTTTAAATCAATAAATACTAAAACATTTTTTACATTTGTTTTGTCTCTTATTTTACATAAAATTTTAAATCATTTTAACATTTAATTGTGAATGCATTCATTGTTCCGTTATTTCTCTTAAATGTTTTCTGTTGTCACAGAATTCGTGATTTTTAACATTTCAACAAAAGATGAAAAGATTATCCCATGAAATTTTCACCTTGTTTGATAAATATTAATCTAATAGTTCTAATCAGTCTGGATATTCCAATTCTGTATATTAAAAATTTATAGTAAAACTTAAGAATTCAATATATTTGTCAAAAGTTTCAAATATTATTTCTTGAAATAATCTTCGATGAAAAGAATAAAAGATTTATGGTTAAAAATGATTTGAAAAGAGGGCAAAAGTACTAAATTTGCATTCGATATAATCGTTAAAATATTTTATGCATTAATTACTGTTATTATTATTACAATAAGGGCTAGCCAAGCTCCAAGGTTCTAGTATTGCGAAACCCCCTTTGGCTAGCTAGCACTGTATGCATCAATTATATGAAAGTCTTGGACGAATTAATATTAGATTAGGTTGAAATCCTTAAACCGTTTAGTCCTCATAATTCCTCAAAATATGTTTGATAACTTTCCCATCACTTCTTCAAAAGAAATGTTAGATTCAAACTTTTATAATCGTTTTCATTCGGTTTTTCCTTTTCATTAACTCAAAAGTTTTTGAAAATATCTGAACTTTTTTTTATATTCGATTAAATATTTTTTTCATATTTTTCTAGTTATTAGTTTTAACTGTATTTGGGTTTGCCTTCGAAATCAGACAATTTTCTGATTTTACAGTATTTTCGTTTTAAATGAGTTTATCTGACAGTAATTATCGCGAGTTATGTCTGAAAAGTTCAAATCATAGCTTAAATTAATCTTAAATATCATATCATAGTTTCTATCGATATACCGATTACAGAATAATTGGAGGAAATATTTTAAGCATTATGTCTCGAATTCAGTCATTTCTTTTTAAGCGTTAAACTACAGAAAATAGGTTTTCCCTCCAAATAACACGATTTTTGTTTTGAGGACTACTTTAACTCTAATAATATTCAAGGGTGGGCATTTTCCGCCAAATTAAAGTTATCACGAGAAAACCTTTCAATCCGATCTAACTGGTAGGGGGTGGTCAAATAAAATGACTTCGTAAAATAATGGAAGTTCGCAATTTCATCCTGTTGCTATTTTTAAAAATTGAGTTTATTTTAAAAAAAAAAGGTTACCCAAGGGGTCAAAATCCCCCTGACTCGAAAAATTTTGAGAACTCCTGAATGCGCATGGAGTGACCCTCAAAATTGCGCAGTAAATTTTTTCGTTAATTCTGGCCCACACGATTTTTAAACTGGATTTAGGCCAATTTTAAACGGATTTACTAAATCAACTAAGCTTAAATTGGATTTAGCGGCCTTAGCCACAGGAAAAGTTTTCAATTTACCCCTCTATGGAGCCCTTAGGTAACCCTGAACGGATTTAAACCCAATTTCTATTAAATTACCGAAACTTAGTAACAAAATGGTGACACCCCTTATTTTGTTGTTTTAGAAACTTGGGGGTGCCATGGTTTGCCAAATCTCAAATTGATGAACATTTCCAGAAATTGCCTTTCCACACCCCCCCCCCTCCATTGGCAACCCTTGCATAATTATGCAATTTTGTTTAAAGTGAATTTTAAAAGCATTGAAAGTGAAAATCATTGAACGATGCATTGAATAATGTTATTGCGATTATTAAAATTGTTTTTATTTGAATGTTATTTAACTAATTATTTAATTAACAGGTTTGGGGTCACATACGTAAACCAGTCGGTGTCATAATAGGAATGTTAAGTCAATTCTTTCTGCTCCCATTCTCTGCTTATTGTCTCATCAAATTGCTATCAATCGACTCATTGCGAGGCACAGGAATGTTGATACTGGCATGTAGCCCAGGTAAGGCTTCGATCACCATTACCATGATGACTTTCAATTAAATCGATATTTTCCAATCATATGTATTGAGGCGGTGTCGCATCCAATATATTTGCATATATCTGTGAGGGAGACCTTTCCCTAAGGTTAGAAACAAATCGAATAAAATGTTCACAAAAAGATATCCAAGAGTTTTTCATAAAGATATTCTGTGCCATTGATAATTGCAATCTGCATTTTAATTGAAAACAAATTCAAAATTATTTATTGATATTTCACACACAAAAACACTCGTAAATTAATTTTTTTTATTTCATTGAAAAACTGATTATTGATTTTAAAAGCAGTTTAAGTTGTCTCTTAACTTTTCAAGATCCTTTGATATCTTATTGTTGATAACTAGCCAATAAATGCTTTTAAGCACTCTTGGTTACCTCGAAATTGTGTGGACCTGAATTAAAGAAATTTGTTTTTAGTGTAACGATGACATCATTTTCGACAGTCGCCGCTCTTTTTATGATGCCTTTCAACGTTTGGCTCTACGGACGTAGTCTGGAGACCGACACTCTGGTCATACCTTATGGAAAAATGTTTATTTCACTGTTATCACTGACCACACCAGTCATAATTGGAATGTTAGTCAATTGGAAATTTCCAAAATTTGCACCGATTTTAGCTCAAGTATTTTTAAAACTTTTTTTTAAATTTTTTGAATTACGTTTGATATTTGAATCGAAGGACAAATTAATTTATAACTTATAATTCAATGATAATTACCACTTCCCAAAGAAACTGTTAAATCATTCGTTAATTGGTTGGAAAGAATGGCTGACAACTTGACTCTAGCATGCTAAAAACAAATAACTATTTTTGAATTTTTAAGTTAACAAAATTTTCAGACATAAGATTGAATTTATAGATAATGTGTTGACATTGGATTCGGTAACAAAATGTTTGAAATGAGGTTACAGTGAACTTAAATACCTTTTATACTACAATAACACTCAAGTATTTCCTTCGATTTTTTCAGTTCTGTTATTAATAGTCAATTCATTCAAATAATTTATATTCCAAAGCAATAATTTCAATATTTACCAGGGATTCCCAAGGGGGGATCAGCCCAAAATCCCCCTGTTGGCCAAAAATCTTGAAGATCCCTTTTTAAGCTCGAGGGGCCCCCTAGTCTGTATTTTTTCAGCAATTCTGTCCATAATGGTTGCCCGAACTGGATTTAAACAAAATTTAGCTTATTTAACTGGATATGAACGGGAATTAGCAGTAAAACGGTCAAAGTCAAAATGGTCTGCCATTGTTCCCCCTCCTTGATCCCTTCCTGAAGTGACCAAGCTTGGGAATCCCTGATATTGATTTACTTCTTGTAATATTTTCGAAGTTAGTCTCTTAAATAAATACCAATAAACAGACCCATAAAATCTCGTCTTCAGTGTCCTTATAGTTTTATGATTTGGTTTAATCGTGGTTATCGAGACCAGAATTCAGATATGAGATATATTTAATTTTAAAAGGTCCGACCCCTTTTAGGAAATTACCTATGCCCTTCAGCGATCTTGTTTCCGAATTTGGTTGAGATATTTATACAAAATTTAGGTTCAGAACGCTATAAAATAGTAAATATATAAGAAGTTGTAAACAGATCTTTTTAAGCTATTTTAAGCTAGCAAGCAGAAAATGCCTTCTTTCATGCCACTGAGCTCGGTTTCTGGTCAAATGTTTTTATGCTTTTACAGATTCTGTCTGATGGGACTGACTGAAGGTTAATGGCTTCGGTATTCGTGATCAATACTATTCACCTAAATATTATTTCCCTGAAAAAGTGATAACTTATAGTTAAGAGATTAATACTTTTGCTATTTTCAAAGAAATTTTGTCTTAGCATTGATTTGAGACATATTTTCATTGAAAATTATTTTCATACAGGTTTTCATTTAAACAGGGTATACCAAGAGAGGTCAGCCAAAAACCCCTGAATGCGCGGCGAGGAACCCCCTCAGAAAAATAGCGAAGCGCGGCGGCAATTTTTTTCGGTAGTTTTGGCCAAAATGGCCGCCTGGACCGGATTTAAACTGGATTTAGGACAATTTAAAACGGATTTAGCGGTAAAATGACGGCCGTGACAATTTAGCTTACCCCTGAACCCCCTAGGATTTTTCCCAAAATATTGGAAAAAACCCCACCTGACCCCCTGAAGTCGAAGAGCTTGGTGCACCCTGCATTATAAGTGCAATAGGTACATTAATAATTAGATAAACATACATGTATATAAATAGATTAAGAAAATTATCGATATGAAAATTTTAATGTAAAAACACTAGGTTATTTCTATTTTAAGTCGAGTTAAACATAATTACAGTCGATATACACCAGAAGCCCAAAAGCCCCATCCAGAGTCAAAAATCTATTTAAAACCCCTCTAGGATTTGAGTAAACTTTAGTTTAAAATGACGGGAAATCAATTTACCGAAAATATCCAAAATTCTGGGTTAAACCGGATACAAACTAAGTATAAGAATAATTAACGCTCAATAATGTTGATTTAGCTGGATCTAAGCCTATTTAGCAAAAAATTCTGCCATTTCGGTAAAAACTCGCGCACAAAGGTTCTAAAAACAAAATATCGGCTAGACTCTTTCCCTAGAGCCCAGGGCCCAGAGCCCAGAGCCCATAAATAAATAAAACCCCTACACTAAACCTCCTTCCTAAAACATCAAAGCTTATCCATCTCTACTACAAACAATGGTATTTGAGATCCCGCTAACTTTTGCCTATTATACACATTGTAGTATAACACTGAATATCTACTGTATCCCTGTTGACCTTTACCTAAATCTATTGTATATGAGAACAGTATGAGAACCAATTATATGATTATATTTTACCGAATCAAAAGTAGACAATATTAGAGTCAAAGGGCGTAAACTGAAAGCGAATATTCATTTTATCACATTCTTTGAAAATGTTTTTGAGTATTAAATGTTATGAATTGAATTCAAAGCAATGGATATATCGATCCTTTTTATATGTAATTCAAAACTATATAAAGTATTTATTCAAAAAACTCATTGGGAGTCTGGAGACGCCTTTTTTATATGAGAACTGAATATAAATTTCATCTAAAAATATATAAAAACTGTGAATTTCTTTAATCTTAATAAAATTAAAGTTATTCTTAAAATTTTTAAATATATTTAAAGTACATTTCACTTATTTGTTACCTTGTCCTACATTTTTAAGATAAACATTTTACTCTCTCTCTCTCTCTCTCTCTCTCTCTCTCTCTCTCTCTCTCTCTCTCTCTCTCTCTCTCCACATAAGAATTAGTATAAAATTAGTATAAGACGTGTGACCAGTTATCAGGAGTTTGAATAAAAATTGTTTTGATTGGAGAATGATCAATCCAATTT
>JAQGAR010001121.1:0-10462 GCA_034697865.1 Oribatida sp.
TGGAGAGTCATTGAGTCAGAAATGTCGGGTCTCAATGAAGAATGGTATCAATTGAAAGAACAGTTTGATTTTGCCATATTGGGCACCAAAAGTCGAACTCCCAGGTGGGAAATGTGCATCAAAAACACGAAAGCTTCACTCAGTATCGCATTATCTCATCTTTACGTCAAGAACTTCTTCAGTGATGATAACAAAGAGAAGGTTTGAGAAATAATTTCAAAAATTTTATGAAAAATAAATTCATTAAACAATTTTCAAAAGGCTTTAGAAATGTTCACAAATGTTGTAAAAGAGTTCAGAAGAGGTTTAGTAACAAACAAGTGGATGGCCGAAAAGACCCGGACCGAGGCCTTGAAAAAGGCCGATAACATGAAACTCCTAATCGGATATCCAAACGAATTAATGGATGAGTCAAAAATCGCTGAATATTACCAAACAGTAAGTTTTGGAGAAATTAACACAAGGTTTGCATTAATTCAATGATTTCAGTTACAAATAAACTCATCGGACTATTTCGGGAATAACGCCCACCTGGCTACTTGGTACACTGATCTGGCCTTCAGTAAACTAAGAGAACCGGTCGATCACTTTGAGTATGAATTTAAACTTATATTTTAAAATACCTTACACTTTTTCTGTCCAACACAGCTGGCGAGACTTGAGTTCGGTAGCCGTTGTTAATGCCTACTATCATCTGCTTAAGAACCTGGTTGTGATGCCTGCTGGCATTCTTCAAGGTGTTTTCTTCAATAAGGATAGGCCTGGGTAATTATTCAAAGCCTTTATCAATAAAATATCTTTTTGTTAACACAATTTAATTAAACATTTCAAAGTTATCTTAATTACGGTTCAATTGCTTACGTGGCGGGCCATGAGATTACCCATGGCTTCGATGACAGTGGACGACAATACGACTCTACAGGAAACCTAAGAAACTGGTGGGACAACACCACAAATGAGTTATATACCGATAAAACCAAGTGTTTCATCAATCAATACACCGATTTCACGATGAAGGAAATCAACCAGAATTTGAATGGAATCAACACTCAGGGAGAGAATATCGCAGACAATGGCGGTATTCTTCAGTCATACCGAGCATATGTCAAATATGTCCAGGAGAATGGACCAGAACCTATGTTACCATCTCTAGACTACTCTCCAGAGCAATTATTTTGGATCAGTTCTGCGGTTCAGTACTGTTCCAAAGCAACCAATGAGTATCTAAAGCTACAGATTATGACTGATAGACACAGTCCCCCGCGACCAAGGTACAATTCCTTTTTATTTTACTAATTTTTCTTAACATAGAATGTTTTTTTAACAGAGTAAATGGAGTGGTCTCTAATTCAGAAGACTTCGCGCAGGCATTCAACTGTCCCATAGGCTCACCGATGAATCCAATAAACAAATGTAATATTTGGTAGAATTAAATTAAACCATTTATTTATTTATTTAACAAAATTCAATTATACATTAAATCATTAATTTTTTGAATAAAACCACTTTTTATCTAGTTCATTCTTAAGTAATTTTAATAATAAGTATTAACAATAAAAATTTAAAAAAAAGTGAAGAGTAACTTTCAGGAAAAAGCTCTTAAAGAATTTGGAAAACTCAGGCTTAAGGAAATAGTAGCCAGGATGTGGTCGGTGTGTCAAGTGCCATATTTGTGCCAAAAAGATATCTCTAATGTCGAGTAAAGAATATTCTTAGAAACCGTCAAGACTTTGAAAACTGTAAATAAACCCTCAAATGTGTGACACGTTTTCATTTAATTTTGTCTTTAATTTAATTTAATATAAATGTCGACCAAATTGACGGAAAAACTAATTGAATTCAAGAGAAGTAATGAAAATATAAAGCAATAGTGCAAATGAAAATTATCGCCAAAAATGTTTTGATTTTGACCGATAGACATGGTCATTTTGCACTGATTTTTCAACTTAAATTTAAATATTGGCCTTTTTAAAGTTAAACGACCTGCTTAAGCTCTGGGTAAACACAAAAAAATTATATTCTCAAATTAACCCTTTGGCAAGCGATCAAAATCAGCATTGATAAGCAAAAGATGGTTATTAATCACAGGTATTACAGGTTTTTATGTCTTAATAGGTATAAGAATGAGTTCTAAATACAAGTAAAGTCAACTAGAGCAAATAGTAAATCAATAAAAAAGAACGATAACCCATTAATTTCAGAGTCAACGCTTACAAATCTATAGTTACTTCACATGAGTTTAAATTTAGAAAAAATTGATTTTTTTTGTTAAAGATTTTGAAAAAGCCTTAAATAAAAATTAAATTCATTTATTCTCTTTTTTCAATATTTTGCTTATATTTGATTTGATTTAATTTATTTTCTCAAAGACCTTAATAACTATTTTTTGTTTCTGATCATAAGTATTAAATTTGAATGAGTTCAGACAAGTTTCTATGAGACAACTAAAATTCTGTCTGGTTAGATCAGTTTGATTACATTTCATTCTGTGCTACGTATCTAAAGTAATCCCTATTTAAACTTGTTCTATTTCATTGAAAGCTTTAAATATTTTTATCGAGAGGTTCATAGTTTACAGTTTAAAGTAAATTTAAAGTGAATTTTCAAAAATTAGTTTAAATAACATTTGTTAGTAAAAATGATGGAAAGTGTAGAACAGAATAAACATATTTCCGCCTTTGAATCAGAAGAAATTTACAATTACCTGGATGAAGGTGAAAATTGTCAACAGGAACAAGTGTCTGATGTCAAAGTTAACACAGAACAAGATCGTATTGAGAAGAAAGGCTTGTATATTTTCGGTTTCGAATTTAAACAAATAAAGTTGGTCAATTTAATCTTTTTGACTTGGCTTCATATATTCGCTGTCTATGGCTATATTCACGGTCTATTTAACCCTGTCCGAATTCTCACCGTTCTGTTTGTCAGCGTTTTGTTTATCTTTTCTGGTATTGGAATGTCTGTGGGTAAGTGTGATGACTCTATGATTTATGAAAATAACATGATCAAATTAATATGATTAATTAATAAATCACTGAATATATTTAATTGTATAAGAAAAGCGAAGACTTTTTTATTAATAGTTTTTGTAACTTGCTCTAATTATGTTTCTAACAAATTTTCACTTGATCAGGCGGTCATAGATTATGGGCGCACAAGTCATTCAAAGCTCGTTTACCGCTCAGAATATTCTTACTGATCCTTCAGTCGGCGACCCTGAATGGCAGCGTATTATCTTATGCTCGGGACCACCGGACACACCATAAATGGTCAGACAAAGAGCAAGATCCCAAGAACCCAAGCATTGGTTTCTTCTATGCCCACATCGGATGGTGGTTACTCAGGAAGAAGCAAATTGTCAAAGATTATGGCAGAAAATTGAACTATGAGGATTTATACAACGACCCCCTTTTGGTGTTTCAGCACAAGTACTACTACCTTTTGGCGGCGCTCTTCGGTTTCATACTTCCAACACTAATACCCTGGTTTTTCTGGTCGGAAAACCTGTGGACAGGCTTCCTTTTATGCGGTCCATTAAGAGTGTGCGTTATTCTTCATCATCTGTTTTCAGTGAACTCCCTTGCTCATTATGTCGGCGCTCGACCGTATGACAGGTTCATTTTACCCACAGAGAACGACCTGGTTATCTATTTATCGCTGGGAGAGGGCAACCATAACTACCACCATACCTTTCCTCGCGATTATAGCAGTTCTGAAAAGAGTTTGTGGGAGTTTTACACCCCTTCAACGCTCTTCATAAGAGGATGTCAGATGATGTGTCTGTCCTACGACTTGAAGTATCCCAAAAGAGAACTGGTTCATAAGGTTGTGCAACACAAAGGAATACCTGATTATTTTGAGTCAATCAGAAATCGTTGGGTGATAACCAGATCATTAATTGGTGCATTTGATTGGCTAATTGGTATCTTGGTCACTTTGTGGCCAATCTTTTCAACAATAGCCTTTAAGGCCGCCACCGGTCAGGACATGATTATTATCCATAACAGTTTTGAGCCGTACATATGGTGGTTGAAATACGGATGGATTGCCGATAATTTTGTTGTATACTATTGAATTTTTAACAAGGGTCTATTTTTACTAAACTAACTCATTTTATAATACAGTTAATAATTTAACTATAAGGGTAGTTCAATTTTGATTATAATTATATTGTAAAATGTTCGATTTTGGCGAATAAATTAATTATAACATTTTATTAAATGCTTTCAAAATGACCAAGGACTATATTCAATGAACTCAAGAGTTCACTTTGTGACTCACTTCAACTCTGAGACACCGTCAAGTTTTTGATAACTGTAAGGATAGCCTCAAATTTGTGACACGTTTTCATTTAATTTAATAGAAATGTCGACCGAATTCACCGAAAAACTCATTGAATTGAAGAAAACTAATAAAACTCTAATGAAACGATTAAATCAAATGCAAATCATCGCCAAAAATGTTTTGAATTTGTTCTCCAATTCACCCTTCGATGAGATCAAAGTCTGCAAAACAGATGTAAATATCATTGAATTGATGGATGCATCGAAAGGGGGAAAGAGGTTTAAGTGTTTTTGGCCCAAATGTCGATACAAAACAAATAAAAAAACTCAGATAAAAAATCATCGATTGATTCATTCAAAAGAAGAGTCACTTAAATGCCATAAATGTTCAAAACGATTCCGAAATTTGTCAAATTTGAAAGTCCATCAAAGGAGTCACTCAATGAAAATTCGCCCAAAAAGGAAACCAAAGTTTATTTGCCATTGGATTGGATGTGGAATACGGTTTAACCGAAAATTAAATCTCAATCAACACATACGAAGAATTCATTTGAATGTAAGAAAGTTTGAATGCGATTATAAAGACTGCGGAAAGAGATTCGCAACTAAACAACATCTGAATGGACACAAACGCATTCATTGGTGAGAAAAGCCTTTCGTTTCTTACCATAAGAATCGCCGCAAACGATTCACTCAATAAACACATAAAATATGATTTAAAACACAATTAAGACAATTGTTTCAGATATTCATTATCATAAATGGGTTGAAAAATAAAGATTTTTTTGTTTCATAAAATTATTGTTTTATTTGAAAAAAGTGCCCACGGAACATGTAAGGCACAACATATTTAATTTTAAATGAGTCGTCTTATTTATCTTGGTAGAATTTTTATTTAAATCAAAGATATGAAAACAAAATGGACCACACTTTAATAAAGTAGAAAAATGCAAACAAGAGCTAAGAATCTTGACTCAAGATCATTAATTGGAGCATATGGCTGATTAATTGGTGTCTTGGTCACTCTGTGGCCAGTCTTCTCAACAATAACCTTCAAGTTAGGTTCCGGTCAGGACATGATTATTATCCATCACAGTTTAGAGCCGTACATCTGGTGGTTGAAATATGTGTGGTTCGCCGATAATTTTATTGATTTTTTAACCATGGTCTGTTTTTATTATACCAGCTCATTTTATAACACAAGTATTATTTAACTAGGTAGGGGCAGTTTAGAGGTATTTAAACTTAATTTGTAAAATGTTCAATTTTTGGCGAATAACTTGATTATGAATGTGACCAGAGATATTTACTTACATATTTAATATAAAAGATGCCTCTAATGTCGAGAATAGAATATTCTGAGACTCCATCAACACTTTGATAACTGTAACGAATGCATTAAATGTGTTACACGTTTTCATTCAATTTGTCTTTAATTTAATTGATTTAAATTTTAGATTAATTTAATAGAAATGTCGACCGAATTGACCGAAAAACTCATTGAATTCAAGAGAAGTAATGAAACTCTAATGAAACGAATAAATCAAATGCAAATCATCGGCAAAAATGTTTTGAATTTGTTCTCCAATTCACCCTTCGATGAGATCAAAGTCTGCAAAACCGATGTCAATGTAATTAAATTGAGGGATAAGTCGAAAATGGAAAAGTGGTTTAATTGTTTTTGGCCCAAATGTCGATACAAATGTACTAATAAAGCTCACATAAAAAATCATCGATCGATTCATTCTAGTAAAACACAGTTTGTTTGCGATTGGATTCCATGTGGAAAACGGTTTAACACTAAACCAGATCTCAATCAACACAAACGAGTCGTTCATTTGAAGGAAAGAAAGTTTGAATGCGATTACAAAAACTGCGAAATGAGATTCAAAGATAAACATCATTTGAATCGACACAAACGCATTCATTCGGGCGAAAAGCCTTTCATTTGCGACCACAAGAATTGTGGCAAAAAATTCAGTCGAAAAGATCATCTCAATAGACACATCAAAACCAATCATTTAAAACACAATTAAAACAATTGTTTCAGATTTTCAGACAAAGAATTTTTTATTTGAAATACTTATCGCTTCATTTGAAGAAAACTGTCCTTGGTACATGTAAGGTACAACTTATGTCATATTAAATGAGTCGTCTTATTTATCTTGGTATAATTTATTTAAATCAAAGATATGAAATCAAAATGGATTACACATTAGTTAAGTAGAAAACTACAAACAAGAGTTTAATTAACAATAAATGCAATTAAATAAGAGCTTAAAAAAGAAATTAATTAAAAAAACGAAGAATAAAGTAATGAATTGTATGAAAACTCTATGAAATTGGAAAGACGTTTGTGTTCATGCATTGCATCGAATGAATGGCGAAAGTCTTCGCGTATTTCATGTCTTTACCACAAACGGAACACTTGAAGCTATCGTTAGTTTTGTGCTCTTTATTCAAGTGGAGGAGCAGTTGTTTGTGAGTCGGATGAGTTTTGTCACAAACACAACAGTCCTTCGGCAGCTGCTCTTCGCTGATGGCATTCAGACGCCTGACCTTTGGTTTTGTAACCGACTCTTTTGGATTGTTATCCACGAAATCGACACCAGATTTGAGTTCAAACGTAGCCTCAGGTTTGAACTCAGGTTTGGCCTCAGACTTGTTCTCAAACACAGCTTTTGGGATCTGGTTTTGGCCATAAGTGTGGGTTAGGGTTACAGGCGTTGACTGAGTGGTGAGGTCACCGTAGTTGGCGGTCGAATAATCTAATCCAGTCATGTCCTGTGCGATGAACTGGTCGTCCATTTGGTCCAATGCAAAGTGAACGTAACCGCCGAATGTTTGTGGAGTTTCGGCCAATCGGATGATTTTGGGAGCGCCAGGCTTCGGATCCGATTGTTTGCGGCGCCGGAGGTCCAGCGTTTGCTCACCGGTGCCACCAATGGATGTAATCGTGTCTATTATCTTCTTAACGCTATCTGAGAGGGAATCCGAGGCCGGAGTGACTGTCAAATCACTTGGCATTGGAGTGGACACAACTGATTGCTTTTCCGAAGACATTGGCTTCGATTGGTTTTTGTCGCTTTGAATAAGACTTTTTGCGAGCATTTGCTTCGGTTCGGGACAACTGTCAGTCTTGACTGAGACCTGAGTGGATGCAGTGCTCACAACAGACGACAATTTGATGCCTAAAGTGTCCGCAATTTTCTTCAATCGATTCAAACGATTGGATCCAATGGTTTTGTGTCCGAAATAAATGCAATCAATAATTGTTTTGATGTCTTCGACGGACGCGTCGGCGAAGACTATGAAACCTCTCTCTGAAGTGTTGTCTTTTGGTATCATTTCTCGCAATTTGTCGGAAACGGCGATCAAAACGGTTTTGTGAGCCGTTAGTGAGCCGTCGGAACAGATTAAGCGAATGTCTGTCATCTTTTGCTCGGCATAAAGTGAGGACAGACCTTTCACCAATTCACTCGAGTCCATAGATATTTTATAAGACATCTTTGGGTCAGATTTTTATTAATAGATTTTTAGAAGAAATTGCAAAACGTTTAACAAAACGAATGATTCGTTTGTATTGTTTGCGTGCGATTTCACAATTGAAGGGATAACCAAAACCTCTCAATTGTTAGAAATCAATTGCTTTGTTTTGTCTGATATCTTCTCAAATTTGTAATCAAGATTAATTTGAAGTTTAATTAAAATAAATTATAAACTTTTATGCTATTTTACAGCAGATTTTTAATACTTCAAGTCATTTTTAACATTGCCTACCTTGGCTACTTCTATATGTTGCGTCAAAATTTGAACAGTTTTACAGTCTTTTATACCATTTCATTAAATTGTTAAAGTTAGACATTTTAAATTCTGATTTTATATGAACTTGATCATTTCTATTCAATATTGTGTTTATTTGTTCAAAATTATCATATTATATTTAGTAATAATTAAAATATCCTTTATTTTGACCTTTTTTTATTGAAAAAACGAAATAACTAATTGTTTTAACATTATTTGAGCAAGTTAATAAAAAATCAAAGCCACTTCTTAACTTTTAATATAATACTGATAAAAAATATTAATTGAATTATGAATTACGGGAACAGTTGAAGATGAAGAATGAAGAACGGTCATCTCATCAAGGCAACCAATTTTTAATTCACATAAATTTGACTTGCTAAAAGCTTGTTCCGAATTAAATTAACCAAGTCTAGTAGCTGATTCAGTCAATTTTAAGTTAGAAGTCTGGTTGTTAGGGCTAAGTTAAGGATGTCTGCAATATCTTAGACTTATCACTGGAGAGTCCCCAGTCATATGAAACCTGTTAAGCCTGATAATCAAAGAACAAATTTTGGACCTCGATCGTCTACTGATAACAAAACCAGTGCACACCATTTGTCATACCTGTGTCTCAAACAAGTTCTGGAGATTCAAAGAATTTTGTTTTTCCTGGTTTAATGTTCGCCAAATACCGTCTCCTCTTCAGTGTTACTGACTTAGAGCTCATTCCTCTCTTCTTATGTTGAATGTGAACCAAATTTAAAAATAAGTCTGAAAAATGTCAAAATTAAAATATCTTGTTCATTTTCTATACTTGATAAACATTTTCATATGTTTGAATTCAGCAAGGGCAGAACTTGTGCCGGGAGACCGAGTATGCCTAACTGAGACCTGTGTTATTGAAGGTAAAGCCAATGGTTCTGATAAATATTAAAATAATTGTGATTTTAGCCGCAAAACTATTGAAGACAATTGACAAAAGTGTCTCTCCTTGTGATGACTTCTATGAGTTTTCGTGCGGAAAATGGCTTCAAAACAAACAATTACCCGAACATAAGCCCGTTGTGGGCAGATTCAGTGATTTGCAGGATAAGCTCAATATACAACTTAAAAGTACAATGTCATGTCATAAATTAAGATCTTGGAAAATTGATCTTTCTTTACTTTTTTGTTTGATGTAGATTTAATCTTGAAGAAAGACCCAAAGGCTGAGTCTCGAGAATTCATTGCGAAGACTCGGTTATACTTTGACAGTTGTCTCAATACAAGTCCGTAAAGTTAACTTTTAGTAAATTATATTCTAAATCTTGATACTTTGATATAAACAGCACGCATAGAAGAACTTGGTGATAAGCCTTTGGATAATTTATTAAAACAATTTGGCGGTTGGCCTATCGTTTCAAAAAGAAAAGATAGAGAAGACTGGACTGACATGTATTTAAAGTTGAGAGAAGTCGGACACACCACAAATCTATTGATATCGATCTCAGTGGAGCCGGACATCAAAAATAATTCTCGGAGAGTCATAAGTGTAAACATTGACTATTTTATACACTTTGTATATCATATGATATACTCATTGTTTTTATCTGATTAAATTCAAGATTGACCAGCCTACTTTTGGACTGGGAAGTAGAGACTCTGTTCTAAAGGGTCAAAACGACCCGACAGTCAAAGCATATAAGAATTTGATTACAAAGTCGGCGCTCATATTAGGAGCAAAGGCTGATATCGTCGATACTATAGTCAACGATATTATGAATTTCGAAATTCTGATGGCTAAGGTAAGCCTAACGTGGTTAAACAAACTAGTATATTCATTTTATTTAATTTATTTTTGATAAGAATTCAATGGCAAAGGAATTAAGGCGTAATATGACAGAGATCTACAACAAAGTAACTCTCACAGAATTAATTGAACTAGCACCAAATGTAAGCCTGGCCTACAAACAAAAATAACCTCTCTCATTGAAAAGTTCGATTTCAGATAAATTGGTCAAAAATTCTTAAAAGCTATATCTCTGAGAGTATCGCAGACGACGAGGAAATTGTTTTATACGACACCCCATATATTGAGGCTCTTAACAAATTTTTACCAGATTATAACAACCGGTTAGTTTATAATGTTAAACTTAAGCACTCATTAAATTTATCCTGATTAGTTTTCTAGCAAACTATATGTTATGGAGAGCTATTCGGCTAAGAATGTCGTCTCTTAACGAGGAATGGCATCAACTCAAAGAAAAATTTGATTTCGTCAATTCGGGCACCAAAACTCGACCACCAAGGTGGAAGCTTTGCATCAAGAGTGCCGAAGCCTCTTTTGGTATTGCATTATCTCATATGTATGTCAAGAACTTCTTCAGCGATAACGACAAACAAAAGGTTTTAAA
>JAQGAR010001122.1:0-10460 GCA_034697865.1 Oribatida sp.
AAGGATTTCATATGACATACACAACACTTTTAAAGTCCAATAATCTTCGAGCTCGAAGACTGGGAACTGTTGATTGGTTGCAGAACAGGACAATGTCTTTCCATTGTCCTCTACTGAAGGCACGAATGTAAGAAAATTAGTGGTGACTGAGCCGTCGTCTGAAGTACTTTCTCCACTATTCTCCATATGAGTACTTCCTTTCTTCCATAGAATCCTCGCCGGGGGTCGTGACCCACTTGACTGGCAGACCAGTTCTACCCTTTCCCCGGCAGACATATTGTGCATCGGAGTAATAATTCGCACTTCTTTTGGTTTCACTACAATTTTGATGAAAGATATGCAAAAAAGACTATTATTTTTGGTAAACATCTAATCCATAATCGATAAAAAGCTAAGGAATGCTAAGAATCTGAAGACTCAAACATTTAATTAGTAGCCAAACAAAAATAAAGTGACTTACGGTTCAGATCAATGGTAATGGTTTGGGATGCAGGCACTGTTAGGTTAGTGTTGGACGCCTGACAGGTCAATACCATCATCAGGTCATCCCTCGACAGTTTTGGCAGTTGTATCACATTTCGAATCAGGCCTTTAGGTGTTGTCGTGTAACTTTCGTCTACTAGTACTGACCCTCTCCACCACTTTACTTGTGGGGTAGGATTGCCTGTCAATCGATTCAATGGTCATTAGATGTTTGGCGGAAGGAATGGCTCACAATATGTTACCTCCTTCTGAATCACAGGTCAAATTGACATTAGAGTCTTCATTGAAAGGACCGGCGATGTCACTGATCCGATTGCCGGCGTCGTCATAAATCACTACTTTAGATACAGGCACTAAAAGTGACCAAAATATACCATAATTTAGAACAAGATTATTTTTATTTGAGAAAATGCACTGGTTTCTATTAAACCTCATCATTGAGCATGTTCAATCAAAATTGTACCACATATTGACAAAATGATGAATTCGTTTTATGCCTTTTCCATTCCACCCCTAACTGGTTGTGCTCACATTCTGTGCATAGTATTGCATATAATATAAGGAAGAGATCTATTAAACTTCGATAAAATCTATTCATTAATCAAAAGTTTTTGAAAGATTTCTCATTCATTGTCTGTCAATAGATGTGAACATAATTTGCATTTATTTATATATATTCTAAACATAATTTTTCATTTGCTATCACTTCAAGTATTTATTGCTTTCATTCAAAGATTATTTGGTTAATATATTTTCAGCACTAGAATTAGAATTTCAAACCCATTCCATAGCCACAGACCCCAAGCCTTTGCCAACGCCTGCAAACATTAATCCCATATCAGCCATAATTAAGCTATTTTTCTACTTTAATAGGTAATAATGACTATCAAACCCAATATTGAAATATTTATGACTCGATTTTCATTTAGATTAATGGATCTAACTTATTTAGATATTGTTCGATTGAACTGGGTTGGTCTTCAAATCAATATAATAAGAAGCATCAGTGCATTTTTATGTAAATTTACTCTAAATGATTGAAAATGTGTATTACCTATAACATTGAGCTTAAGAATTCTATTGACAGTTCGGGCCCTCCGGAAGTCTACCCGACATCTGTATTCGCCGCCATCGTTGGCTTTGATCGGATTGATCCGCATGTAAGCCATCGGATAAGTAATATTAAAGACTCCTCTATTGCCTAAAATATCTGAAGCAGAGAAGTGTTTGGCGTTATCTAAATGTGTTGTGCGGGCGTCCACCGAATAAATTGGATTCGCGGTGTCGTCCCTATACCAAAGAACCAGAGACACTCCGTCATCATAACTCGGTGGCGTTACATTGCAAGGAAGCGCTATCATACCACCAACTACTGCACTATAAGCCGGATAATCTGAAATATCAATCATAGTTTAGATTTGTGTAAATGTTTAGTTGAATTCTTGCGCCCTTTGTTTGAGTCGACATTGAATTATCTCAAAATTGTTTGTCGTGTTTGGAATTCCTAACAATTTGTGGTAATTGTCTTAAAAGACAGTTTTAACTAAAATAGATGTTTGAGAGACAAATCAAAAGACGGCTTATCTTTTCCATTGACACTCTTTCTGTAGAGAAAACTAAATTAAGCCTAACATGAAGTAAGAGAAAATATTTGATGGATCATTTGTTTTAATGTTCAAACTACAAGTCACGCATAATAACTATTGTTTGAGTATTTTTTTAAAAGTATAGATAAAACTTTTCTCAATGAACCTCTGAATTATTCAATAGTATTATTTTAAAAGTTTTTATATATTTATTATTAATATTAATATTTGTTCATAGAAAGTTATGTTTTGATTCTTTTTGATTCATAATCTTTGGATTTTCACAGAAAGTGGGGATCAATTTTGAGATTTTGTACATGTAGCATTATTGCAATAAATGATTGAAACGATTAAACTGCAAACCAAATACAGAACGTCATATACGGCACGCAATCATACTTTGATTTGACAGTGAATTTAATACACATATTATTTTGAAGGTTAGAAGCAATAAATTATGGATACCTGAGCGAGATTTATGTATGTTTACTGTTCGCAATTTGATCCCAGGCACACCTGTCATAGATAAATAGATCATCTTTTATTTAGCATGAAAAAAAACATAATTTCGCCTCTGCAATGGATTTCGAACACATTTTTTTGAGTGGACGTGGTCATTATGTACTGGACAAATTCATTGAACTTATTTGAGCATTGAATACATGATATCTGAGTTCGCTTTTATCGAAGAATTTGATTTATGACCTCAAAGAAGGGATTCATATATTGAAAGGAAAACAAAATAATAAAAACAAAAGACATTGGATTTGAAATTCATTTATCACTCAAAGCAAGAGTTGTTCGGAATTTGTTGACTTATTTCCAAGAAGTTTGTTGACGAATACATTTATATGATTCTGTGAATGGTTGTAGGGATCGATATATACATTCCATATATATATTCCAACTTATTATTCATTTGGTAATAACCTGAGAGCGAAGTTTTCGAGCACCCAATCCATGGATTCTGATATTCGTATTTTCTATTGATATAAGCGCTTAATTGGTTGTCCATAAGTCCGAAAACACTGGAAAAACTTCGGGTCATCACTTGAACAGTAATTATAGTGATGAAAAAAGTGAGTCAAGTATTACATAAAACACTATTGAAGTGTCGACGAGTGTCGGACATCAGTACAACCAATGATTGATTCGCTCGATATTCACACGAAATGTTTGGATTAGTGACAAAAAATAGCCTCAACTAAAACATGAAATAGTGGTCAACACATGAATTGATTTCAAGTTTTGTTCCATCAATTCTTATAAAGTTTACTAGATTACTGCAATGATTTGTCCTTTCAAACACACAGACAACTAATGTATCAATAATTGGATGTTTTGGTCCACTGATAAACCATTTGACAAAATATTAATAAATCATTGAATTCTTGACAAAAATAAACAAAAATAAAACACGGATTTCTCGAAGGAGTTCTCAATTGAATGGAAACTTTAATGAAGTGCTGATCTCTTTTCATGAGAGTGGATATCATTTGACTGATTCACCCGAAAAGAGCCAATTATTATAATAATGACAAACACTAATACCTGGCTCTTCATATCGACCGGAAAGGGATCGTAAAATAGTCGACACTAAATATTGTGACTATTTTTATGAAAAATGTTTAGTTTTTATGGCGATAGCAATAAATGTCTTTCGACTAAATGTCGACACATTTAATGAGAGCAAAATAAGAGGAAAAACAATCCCAAAGCGCGCATATCTACTGTCTGTGAAGTTTACCGAAAATAATGGCACAGATTCTCATCAATAAAAACTCATCGTTCAGTCATTTTTGGTTTTGCCGTAAAGAAGTCGCGACTCATCACATCAAATGTGAGCACAAAATATAACATTAAAAAGAAGTTGTCTTGACAATTCACATCCAATATTGAGTGGATAACGCGACTAAATTCAAGTGAAATCAATTTATTCAAATGTTGCCTCAAATGATGCCTTATTTGCTCTTATATTTCTGCTCATAATTCGTGAATCGATTTATTGAACTCAACGCTATTACCGACAATTCTGAGCCATTCTTAGCCAATACCAGAAAACATCAGTTGAATAGTCTCTCAAATTCATACTTTTGTTCCCATAAACGGAGAAAACCGAAGAAAAATTTATAGAAAAATCAATTCTTTTTGAATTATAAATGCAAGGGATATGAATATTTCTTTTTTGAAGAATAATATTTTCGAGTTCTTTATAAACAAATTTTGTGATAAAGATTTGCATAAATAAAGTAAATAAAATATTACCGAATAATAAAAGAAAAATCCCAAAGAATTGATTCAAAACTAATAAAAAATTACAAAAGAAGATAAGGGTTTGGCTTAAAATTATTGCGAAAATCTTTCTCTACAAAGAAAAACATTTTGAAAGCGAAAAGATTGTATCGATTCCTTGCAGCGAAATATTACTTAAATAATGAAAATATAGCCTAAAATCCAAAGGAAATTATAAGTCAAAAGACAAACATTCGTGAACTGCACTGAAGCTTAATCTTTGCTATCAAGATAGTTCTTTTTAGTTCAAAAGTCTCACATCTTAATGTTTTTAAGCGTTTTCTTAATATAAAAACATTAAATTATAAAAGTTATTAAAACCAATTCTTTCCCCAAATATCCCCTTTCCTACTGAATAAACATCTTCTTGGAACTAATAATGGATTGAATGTCTCTTATTTATGATGAAGTTTGCACTATTATCTAGGTAATTGGTATGCTTGATATTATTGAAAAAGAAAAGCTATATATTTATTATGATGAAAATCAATGTTGTGCCCAAAGAAAAGTATAAAAGGCTCTGGTAATATATGCTTTCATAAATATTGGATTCTAAGGAATATGATCTTGTATAGATTTCTCTTTTGAAAGCAACGGAAGTTCTTCAGATTTTCATACAATGAATGATTCAAAGAATCTGAGCTTTTATTATCGTGAATTTTTGATGTATTTTTAATAATTCAATGGAAATAATAAACAACTTGTATTCAGTTCAATCAAAAGAAGAGGTCAGTCCTAAGTTCTTAAATTCATAGCGTAGGACGAGTTATAAAGAATAAATATATTCAGTGCAGAGGTTTTCAAAGGTATTTTAATATTTCAAATGAAATCTATTGTAATTCAAAGTTATGCCAACCATTTGAAAAGTGAACTCCAATTCCAGTCATTCATTGCCTGACTTTTAATACTCAGGAGATTCTCATAAGAAATTCTTATCATAAGAATAATAAGAAATGCCGAACGAAATCACATCAACTCTGAAATGGATTCAAAATACATGGGATTTGATTTTTGACTCAAAATATCTTTAATTTATTTTCTTTAACTTTGGGATTGAGGCTAAAATTCTCATTTTATGAAATGTTTTTCCATTAATTCCAGGAAACAATTTGTGAAATAAATGATCAAAATTTACATAAATTCCTAATTAATATAATAAATAGTTTTCTTCAATTCTGGAAATAAATGAAAAATTGTCTGATTTTTTCCATTAACGACAGAAATTTGACTAAAAAATAAAAGCAAAGCTTTTCTCTAATTAAATGTTTACAGGAATTCAATCATTTGGTCTGAGTTTTGGTCTAAAAGAACCTACACTTTCATTAGTTTCATAAAATGTAATTACTTTGAAGTGCAGATCAACTTTTTTGGGGCTATTTTTGGTGACTTATGAGAGTTGACTCACAGTCTATAGTCTTGTAATTAAATGAATACAAAAGAAGAAAAAAGCGTTGAACTGAACCAACAAATGAAAGATAAACAGAGATATAAAGAGTGAAAATACAACTGAAATGAGCAAAATTGGAGAAATTCTTTTCAGATTAATTAGAGTGAAATAATTTGATTGAATTTCGGGCAAATATTTTTGCGCTCTTCTCTTCTCTTCACTATATTTCAGAATAAAAATATCAACGAAATGAGAGAAATATATTACATATAAAAAACTGTCTGAACTCAGAATTCGTTATTGAAGTCAGTCTTTTAGACAAAAACGTTTTGGTAATTAATTGAATGACTAATTGATTAAAATCTTGTGAATCTTCGCAAATGAATTCTGAGACGAAAACAAATAAAAAATTTAGTCTTTTGGTGACTTTTATTTGTGAACAAATAATTAATTTATATTTTGCTATTAGAGAGTCTGAAATTTTAATGACTACTAGATAATTGAACAAGGTAATTTAGTAATATTGACAAAAACCAAACCCAATAACTCTTTCTTACTCTAATTTTGACAAAAACTTAAGTATTGATTGAATTGACAATAACTATGAAGTCATTGAATGTGCTTGATAAAATTCAACGAGAAATTATGTCGGTCTCCAGAATCCATATAAAGTCAACAATAAGAATATAAAAATTTGTTTTTCGAATATCTGTATGCGATATAGAAGTCATTTAATTAAGTGATAGCGCACTGAATGAAGTGAACGCTCACATAATTCAAGCTTTCGGTTTATGTTTATGTGATTTGGGTTACTCTCACTTTGATTAAAGTCAGTTATATTCCATAATATTAGACTCCAATTGTGTCTTTGCCCTCTCTCTCTCTCTCTCTCTCTCTCTCTCTCTCTCTCTCTCTCTCTCTCTCGAAAATTTATTTTATATCGTTATGTGATATGAAAATCTCTGAAAAGATTTATTGAATTCTCTTTTTTCATTACATTTCATAATTCAATCAACAATTTGGTAATACAATGAGAGTAACCAATTAATATCTCGAGTTTATTCATCTCTTTGATGGGGTCTTTTAATTTGATTAATTTCCAAACCCATTTCAATGACTCATAGAGCCTAATTTCTATATAAATTGAAATCAAATGCATTTTTAAATTAATTTTAAAACAAAATCTTTCTAAGAAATAGAAAAATTGCATCCAAGTAATGATTGTATTGTTTTGTGTTTTCATTCGAGAAGTTTTGGGTCGTTTTAGTCTTTACCAGTGCTAATGATATGGGAATAATGAGTCCCACAACTAATTTATATTTAACGACTCGGTTATCATACTTTTTATATCTTTTTTCTTTTTTCTCTCACACATTATGTGATATGAATTGCGGATCAAATCACAAAATTGAATGAAACAAAAGCTTAAGGAAATTATTCATTCCAATCAACATATTATGAGTATTTTTTAACCCCACAATATTTATCATGCTAATAGGATAAAAACAGACATTTCACTCAAACATCAATTAGTTTCCTTGACAATTTATTGAAAAATGAATTCCTTATTTATATTAATTGTCATAAAAGAGTTTATGTGCAGAAAATTGCATTCAAACGATCCTTATTTTGATATTTGAAATCAATTCAATTTCAAACTTTATATAAAAGACGATTCTTTTTGTTGTCATTTTTGCTGACTTCTATTCAAGGACTGAATTCATGATTTGTCTGAATGTTCATTGACTCATAAGTTCAGATAAACTTTCTGTATAAGTGATAATTTGATCGAATATCAGTTTAGTTCCTATTTTCCACGATTTTAATTCAGAATAACTCGAATCGAGTGTAATGTTGGTCTTTCTTAACACCAAAAACCAATAATAATCTATAAAATAATTATATTAAGCATTAATTTTGATGAAGAGACTAATGAGTTGGTCTTTAGTTTCGATTAACGGAAACAATAAGAATCAGACAACAAAACAAACGCCGAAAAATTCACACAAAAGGACAGCAAATAATACAATGTATTTATCAATACTACAAACAAACAAAACATTTGTCTTCTATTATGGCATTAGAAGAAACACAAAACTGTTATTAATATTATCTTCAAGTTATGTGTGTTATGGCTTTGGAAGACATAAAACGATGCGATTTTGTTGATCTCTCTCTCCCTCTCCTTTCTAAAAGTTTTGGAATACAAACAAAAACAATGTTTCAAATGTCAAGTCATGTTATGATATCCTGGGGACAGGCAATAGAAATAAAAAGAACTGAATGAATGCATAAATTGCATTACTATAATAAAAGAAAGTGACCATCTTAATGGAATCATTCCAGATATGAAGTCATATGACTCGATGAAATATGTTGAATCTACTGAGGATTTGTATCGATGAAAATCTAATGCTTCAACAAAAAGCATTTACTTTAAAATCTTTAATTCAAAAATCCTAAAGAATATTGTAATTTAGTTATAATGTGCTTATGATTTGTCTCCAGGGATGCCCAAGGGGGTATAGGTCAAAAACCCTACCCTGAAAAATTTTTCGAGGGACCCCCTGAGGTCGGGTACCTTGGGCATCACTGATTTGTCTCAGAAGTTCCTTTCCTTTTGGTTTAGTTTAAATTCAATACAGTTTATAAAATACCTTTTCTTTAACTATTTTGACACTAAATGTGTCGATTTATGTGTTGACAAATATTAACACATTTTTCAGAAGCCATTGAATACAATACTCAACAGAAGACTGAGTTTTACTGAGTATTAACACTAATGGTTAGCATTTTTCCTCGATAGGGTTTCTCTCATTTTGTTCAACGGGTTAACTCCAGAACTGGTCATAAATAAAACTTCAAAAATTGTCTCATTTTTCTTTACCAACAAAAGGTATAATTAATTTGAAAATTCTTAAGAACCAAATGAAAACAGATTTTGATTACATTTTGGATTTTAATGAGAAAATTTTGATTAAATTTTCTTTGAATTCTGAAATTTGCGAAAATCTTAAAGTAATTCGAAGTGAATTTCAATAAAGAAATTCTTTAGTCTTAAAACTTTTCAATTTTCTCATTTTCATGTTTTTTAGAAAATAAAAATTTGAATTCAAGTTAGAAATTGTGGAAAAATAAACATTTATTTTGGTTTTAGTCAAAACAAAATGTGCTCGAATTCACATAATTTTTCTATTTTCTTGTGAAGTGTTTGATATTTCAATTCAATGGAGGAAAGGCATCAAAATATTCTCTTCCAATGTTTTATTGCAGCTGAAGAACGAATTTTATTTACGATAAGTGTTTCACTCGTTCTGTAATCACATGAATAAAATATCTGAATATAATTCGATATTCTATATGCAAATTATTTACTCAGAGAGAGAGAGAGAGAGAGAGAGAGAGAGAGAGAGAGAGAGAGAGATTCAAAAAGTTCCAAGTTGACGCTTTAAACTGTCAAATATTTTATTTAGTTTATTTAATAAATTAATTAATGCAAACAATAAACCAATTGAACGTTTTGAAGTCCATTTAAACTAATTTTGAATTTTGAAGTATACCCTGGGGCTAATTTTCAATTCAACAGATGCTGTGCTAATATTCAAACTAATTAAAGGAAGCAATAATATTAAGGATTTCCTCTTCAGTTATTGTATGTTCCAATTGATTGTCTCACTTCTGTCACTTAAATTAATGTGAGCTTAAAGGAGCAAGTAGGGAATCATCACAATCATCAGTATTACAACCCGAATGCATCAATATTGAAATTATTTACATAACTCACTGATGTCTATCATTCCTGTTTCACTTTGATTATTGAGCTTGGCTATACCCATTACATACAGACTGAACATCTTTAATATCTTATAATATATGATTTTGTTGAGAATAATCACAATAATTATAGGATGGATAAGGGATTCAGTTTTTAATTAAAACCTTTTGCTTTCATATAAAAGACTTCTCTATAGAAAGACTCGATTAATAGTCAGAAGAAATGCAAATTCAATTACTTTGAGGCAACAAATCCTTAAAGGATTCCAACAGTTATTGAAAATTATTTGTTTCTTTCTTTTAACCAAACACTAAGAAAACTGAAAATTGAATCGAAGAAAATTATTCTTCGAATAAATGGTTTTAAAATTAAATAGTTTTCTCAAAAGTAAATTAAAATCTCTTCTCATGTTTTGATAAAAACAATGATTTTTTTTTGAAAATGTGTAAGAAATTGATAACAATTTTGATTTGCTCAAAATATCATTTCTCCAAAATTCAATTTAGATTTGAAAATATATTCCTTGGATTTCAAATAAGGGAATAAATAAATCACTGTAATAATAAAAAGTAATATTGAAGAACTTCAAGAGTAAACTTATCCATCAGTAAAGATATACTTTATATACAGAGAGTGAATAATTTTCTGGAGGATGAAATGCTTTCTTAAGATGCTCTTAAGGGTTAATCATTTTCTTGCCTTTGCCTTCATTACTGTGGACTATTCCAATATTGAATTACAGGAATCAATGTCTATAAAATATTTAGCATTTGATTGATTACCTCATTATATATTTTACGGATTTCTGCCGAACAACTCTCAATAAAATCTTGGCTTAGAATAAGGAACTACAGTTTTACTTTTAGCATGGACATCGTAAAAATTCTTCAGAGAGAGAGAGAGAGAGAGAGAGAGAGAGAGAGAGAGAGAGAGAGAG
>JAQGAR010001123.1:0-10458 GCA_034697865.1 Oribatida sp.
CAAGAAGTGTCCTAGCTCGAAATTCAGGGTCTATTTGGCCTATACCCCCTTCAAAATTGCTAAGCGCCTCTCAACTCATTTACAGTAATGTGTGAATCATCAAAAACAATTAAAATTAAATGATCTTGCTTCTAATAAATTGCATGCTTCAGCACTTTTGTTAATATCTAAGCAGGGGTTTTATTAGTTTATTAGTTAATTTTTTCAAAGAAAACTTTAGAGTCCATCAAAAATATATTTTCAAATTGTTGTTTCGTGACTTTTGTTGAAAATTAGAAATTAGGTCATAAATTAAAACACATCTATCTAGATAAGTATTGAAACATGATATTGTGAAGAATTATCAAAGTTGTTCTTATAAATATAAACAAATTACACAATGTACACAAATGTATTTTATTTGGTATGAAAAGAGCAAGTTCAATAAACTGAGAGAAATTGAATTATTTAGTTCTGTAATTCTGTAATCGATAGAAAGAATCTAATGTTATTTGGTTTCGTTGTTTTCCAAAATGTATTTCAAAATTTAATTCAATAAAACTCTGAAATATTTGGAAAATCGGAAAATTCAGTTCATGTGTAGTATTCATCAGAAGAACGTGTTTTGAGCCGAAAAATTAGTGAAAAGCACGCAAACAGTCACTAAACGCTCAGTTATATGAAGACTCAAATGTCTGGAAAATGTTGTTTTTAGTAAACACTTAGAAGTGATCCAAAGAGAAGTTTCGTGCCTTATTTTATTACTCCCCAAAGAATTCCAGATAAAATGACCGCACATGCAATCAGGAGATGGACTGGTGTTTAGGTGGAGGTGAGGATGTGTTTAGAATAAGGAGGAATGTTCTTCTAAGCGCTAGTTTCGCATAAAAGTATGAGCTCTCGGGAGAGTATATCACTGTTGAGTACATATAAGACATAAATTTATGGCAATGAGATACCAATGACCAGACTTAGCAACCAATACAACTAAAACATACAAACATTTTTGGTAACTAAACATAAGCCACAGTTCGTTAATATATCTGAACAACACATTATGATTATCTGTTATCAAAGTTCTCTCTCTCTCTCTCTCTCTCTCTCTCTCCTCCCTTCCTCAATTGACAAACTATGAGTCATTAAGAAACTGAAGAGTATTGTGACATTGCTATTGTCATTTGAGTAAACAATTAGAATGAAAAAACTCGAAGAGTTTGGGTTGGAATGAGACAAACCCACCGGAAAACAACGAGAACTTCTTCTTACATTTATGGACTGACACTACATTTGTTTGAGTTCTCAGAATAAAAAGCACTAAACCTAATGAATGAGTTGATGGCATCTGAAATGGGCATCAAATGAACAATCATTACATAACACAGAATCTGAATGATAATCAAAATTCTTTTGTCTTCTAAACTAACAAATAATTAAAGTTTATAATTATCCAAAATTCTTGCTTTAATTTTCGACATTCTTTTCATTTCATTTCAAATTCGTTTATTAACGGATATATTAATAATAATAAATATTTCAAGAATTTTCATTGTATTAAAGTAATTATTATTCATTGGAGACAAAAATCCGGATTATTTTTTGAAGAGACAAATAGAAGATTACATTAAATGGAAAAATAAAAACAAAATATGAATTTCTATTGACTTATTGAAAAAATTGCGAATATTTGTGTTTGTTTTGGGTTTTGTTTTATATATTTTCAAATCGTGTAATAGAATTGAAAGCCTAATATATAATAACATATATTTGTCTTAGTTTCAAGTTAAGTCAAGCCTTACATGATTTATGTCTTGTGTTGACATTTTATAAATTGAAAATTTTACATAAGATATACTCATAATATTTGTTTTCCGAGTCTTTATTTAATTAAATTTGAGTCCACTGTAACTGAAATTTGTATGCTTTCCAATGTATTTGTAGTACGTTCCTATAAATTTCATTTTCTGTTATTCAAACTCTGATTCTGATCGAAATCTCATTCAATTGACTGATTTTTTCCTTCAAAATCATTCAAATTAAAAGCTATTCAAAAAATGAATGAAAACATATTTGAAATGAATTATTATGTCTTCTTCTCATATAATCTTTTCATTGGTTTCATATTATTTATAAAATTAATGAAAAGTTTATTCCCTGGGCAATAAATTGTTTGATCAATGCAAAATGAAAAAAGATTGAGACTTCACATCACATAAATATTCGGTATTTAATGAAAACGACACTCATTTTCCTTTGAAATTGTTGGAAGATGTTTTAATAAAAAGCGATAAATACGAATATAGAGAGTATGGAATGATTGAATGCATTTTTAATAATATATTTGACGTCAATTTACAAAATAAATATTAAAAGATGTGCTATTCTTTTCATTATATACATTAAAATTGTATCATAACATCAATAGAATTAAACATTTTCATAATATTTTATTATTCATTATTATTATATAATATATGATATAATAAATATTTTTTGCTGTCTTTTACAATAGATTTAAGTACAATAACCGCACACAACATAGTAATAGAAATTCTCAAAATTCTTTATATAATATAAAAAGCGATGAATTAATAGTAGGTTTTTGTGTTTGTTGTTGTTGTCGGCTCTGTTCAGCAGATCAGTGTTCAAAACAGAATAAATTCTATGCATTTATATTCGCCATTCATTTCTGGAGAATATATTTGATTATTTTCTTCTATTTTTTCCAAAAAATTTCATTTCATATTTCTCTCCTCAAAAAACAAGAGAATTATGTGTTTCTCTTTTATTCGTAATAATTTTATAGCGAAAGAGCTTTCATATATTTATTTCGTATTTATATCATAAGAAAGAAATTTCCCTCTCCTCCACTCAATGCTGAGCCAGTGATGCCCAAGAAAGTGGGCTTCAATCATAGGTCAAGATAGAGTTTCATAAATGATATAAAAAGAAAGCAACTGAAAGTTCCTAGTCGTCAACAAACCATCTACTAAAAATCAATTCAGTGGTATTTCAGGCTTCACCCACTCCCTTGAACATGACTGTCTCATAGCCATACTATATAAGAGACGAGAAGATAATTTTGTTGGCGTTATATTGTGTGTGACTTACATTACAACGAATTTATTAGAAGTGAATTTATGTTTCACTTTAATTGTAGGAAATATTTTTCAATAGAAAAACCGGAATCTCTTTTGACATTACGACCGATCGTTAAAAGAAAAATTATTTCTCTCCTCTTATCGTCCAATAAGTTGTTTATCTCTTTCTATGGAATTTCTTTTATCTGTTTGTTTGGCCATCGATTATATGTTTTTTGAATTCTTTACTCTTTGTATGTGAGAAATGAGATCAATGTTTTCGTTTGTCAAACATAACATCAAAAACTTCTGATTCAGTAGTTTTGAACAAATGATTTATACAGAGCTTTCTGGTAAACAAGGAATAACTCTTAAGTCGTGTACCTATTCGACCGCTTTTGGATCAAACAAATTGAATATTTCAAATATTTTGACTTTTTGTTCATTAGTCTGAAGTCCACGTCATTCAGACATAACTTCTTTTCATTTGAGTTAAGACTTCTCTTTCCATCTAATAATCAAATGATATTTTTCATCAAAAGGACACAAAAATATGAAAATATGGTTTTACTCACAAAAAAAAGAAGTTCTGAACAAACTTTAAGCAATAAATGGTTTACTCAAACTCTGGGAAAGAAAAAGAATTTTTTTATTGAAATTGATTGGAAGTAAAAGTAGAAGTCATTATGTCCCTGCACAAAACTTACACAAAATTTTCTATGAAATATTCGTGCAATTAATCGGAACGTAAAACGGAATTTATTCGTCAATATATTGTTTGAAATTCAAAACCAATTCATTAGAAAAGATAAAAATCGATATTTTATTTTATTTGAAATATCCCTCAGAATTGTAATTAATTCGACGAATATTTTACTTCAGATTTTAATTAGAATTTTTGAAATAAATTATTCAAATTTTTAAATAGAAAACAGATTCAAATTTCATGAATTCCCAAAATTTGATGTTTAACTCATTGAATAGGTTTACCGTCAAATGAAAACAAAATGATGAGCTTGATAATTTAGTTCAATATTAAATTACAGTTCCATTTGAATAATAATAGGAAAACTTTTTCATTAAAAACTTCATTTTATAAAAGTTTGAAAAGTTGTCAATTCGTATAACATTTTTAAAAATAAATCAAATATTCGTTCGGAGTTTGATTTAAATAAAGAGAAAATTGAATGAAAACTATTTACATAATTATCAACAAATTTTGAATTAAAGAGCAATAAATTTCTGATCGAAAGAAATTGAGAGTAAATCGCGTTTTTATCTATTGATTTGAAAATTAATTTCTTTGGTTGACGTCTACCGAAGCGTTACTCTAATGTAATCTCTTATAAGAAATATTGATAGCATTGATAGCACCGAACAAAAGCTCGTTTCTCAATAACAAGAATAACAGTTGCCGTTAAGATAGTGTCGGACTTGACTTATATTGGGCTCTATCTGTCCACTACTGAATGGTTTAACTTTGGTTAGTATTGTCTTATGGTTTTGTCTTCAATTCTTGATTCAGATTCTGAAGCAATCAATAAAAGGCACTTCGAATACAGACAAACACCAAAATAAGTCATTTCTTTTGCCATCTTTTTTTACACCGGTTGGAGACAATTCTGCTCTGATTTCTCTTCATTTGCCATATCTTTACTGAAGTCATCCATTCATTCATTTATTTTGTTTCCTTCTCTTCCAGTCGTTTATTTACAACTTCTGACTCTGTGATCCATTTATTCACAAATAGAAGACAACGACAATCATTTGAGCAATTATTTTGATAAAACACCAGAACTGGTGTCGACACCGGCTGTAGAATAGCTGTGAACACTTTCGCCACTATTTGTTTGAACCCTGTCTTTAATGGTTATATTAATCTTTGAAAATTAGAAGACATTGTTGTGATAGTGCGGCACAAATGAACGCGTTATCTCTAAAGGCATTCCATTCTCTGTATATTGGATTTGATGACAGCTCGGAATGGCCCGGAAGTTCAATTCGCTGCCCAAACGCGGATATTCAGGATAATCGGCATAATCTGAGTCATTCTGATTGTATCGGCTATTGCTTGAGCTATGGTTGGATTGGTTGAGCTCTTTTCGTCGCTTACCATTTAAACGGTAGATCGCAGTCACTATTAAAATCACTAAAATACTGAATAATAACAAAAGTCCGAATCCTATGACATATAGCGTCGGAAACTTATTACAGAATTGAGGATTTTCGTCATAACTGGAGGGACAGTGAGGTATGCCATCACAGACGAGCTCATCACTAATGCAAGCGTTAATCTCTGGACACTCGACTCTACAGTTGACATTTCTCATGGTTTTGCCCGTTTGTGTTCTGAGAAAGGGTTTAGTGACTTCCAACCAGCGCATACTAAATATTCCCAACTCTTGGGCTATAATTTCAATGTATATTTTGACCTCAAAATTATTACTATAATTATCATTGCGAGCGGACGAGGAAAATGTTTCGGTTTCGTTATACCAGGACGAGGAGAACAGGTCAAATTCTTCCACATCATTGTCAATATTGGAAGAACTCTTGGTGCAGACCGTTGCTATCGAGCGTCTGGGCTCACCCGCGTACACAATAAATCGATTGCCAGACAGACATTCATCGCTTCTATTGTGTGAATAAATAAATAAAAACATAAATATCACGACATTTGTCCAAAACTTTGATAAATGATAAAAATGCAAAAATATTATTCCTAAGAATTATGTGAAGGAAAGGCCAAAACTAAGCCTCTTTTCAATTCATAGTCCGCTCGCATTTGTTTCCTTTCAACGAAAAATCTCTCATAAATAAGAAGAAAAAAGTTTAGCAGAAAATAGTTGTTATGATTGAAGAGTTTGGAAAACAAGAAAACAGTAAAACATGTGTTAAATCAATGGTTTGGCCGCAAAACAATTTAGAAAACGATTATCGCTTTAATAAATGATTGGAGAATAAGATTTGAAACTTCAAAACTCACTGAGTGTTCGCCAAATGGCCTTTAAATTTGAGGAACAAATGTTTGCCGATCGCGGCCTCAACCATCCATCTACACTTAAGGGCTCCGTCACGTATGAAATTATAATTTTTAGGCACAGAATATTGAATCTCTCCTTCGCTTCTATTCCGCCTCTGAACCAGACCTCCAGAATTGCAGTCAAATGCCGGCAGAAACTCATAACTGGCCTCAAATCCATAATCATTGAAGTCTTCGAAGGGAGACATTCGAGTGACGGAAAAGTTGAGCACAACATCTGATGATATCATATCGAAAACAATAGAGTTGGACGTGCTCCTGCCCTTCCCATTAGATGTTTGCGTTTGGCTTTGGATCATAACATTGCACAGACAGCCGACTTGAATGGGTTGAGAAGACATGCTGTCAAACACTGTCAAAAGAGCCACTTTTGGTCGGTTGTAATTATTTTGATTGAAGGCACGGCACTCGTACTGATTAGTCAATGGATCAAAAACTTGTTCGCGAGACAACGATTGCATTCTAATCGTATGAAAAACAATTCGGAGTCGTTGTCTGTCAGACCCTTTTAAGTAATAACTGCACGAAATATTTTCCCTGCCTCCTCTCCCATAAAAGAATAGGTTCTTCGGCGAAGAAATTTTGCCCTTTGAGTACTTGCCATCACTTTTGATAAGTCTATCACATATTTTGTCATCTATTTGGTCCCCAATTTGATGGGTGTCTATGAACTCGAAACGGGCGGCAAAGAAGGCGCGCCTCACATAAAAGTCATAGTGTTTATAATACTCTTGTTTTATAATTAGTTCAGAACCGCTTGAAAGATAACTTTCTACTGGATATGCACAGGGTTTAAGAGGCAGGTGATGATTGGCGTCGGCAGCGCGACCACAGATTTTTGGTGAATTCTTTTCACAAAAACTGTACAATCTTTGCTTGTGTTGTGAGTAATGCACTTTAAGGGTATCATTAAGTCTATGATGTGTTGACATCGAGTCAAACATTTCAAGTTTGCTAACATCGCAGAGCTCTTCACTGGACCAGTGGTGCCGGTCCTGAACGTAATATGACAAAAAGTAGATCCAAATCCGATCCCAACTGTTATTCGAAATTAATTTGAAAGTACACGAAGTGTTGGCCGGAATCGTGTGCTTTGGGGTCTCTAAAAGACCACTCCTAATTTTTGATCCGTCATAAACGAAATCACAGACACCTACGCGTTCGCCCGATAGGGCAGAGTCGTGCACTTTCTCTAATTTGACCGCAACGTTAAGCTCTAATCTGGAGTTGAAGAGGATTTGATTGGCGGCACTGCTCAGCACTACTAGCATTTCCGGACGACTCGTCACTATTGAAGGCAATACTCCAGAACCACAAAACTCGATAAGCACTGGAGATTCAGTGGTTTGGCCATCATATATGCGAACCCCATCTAAAGGACAGTCAGATTGAAGTGATGTTGAGGTCAAGTGATCGCCTGATGAGGAGCTGCTACTCGAACCGGTATATAACGATATCTTATATTCGTTGTTCTGAACGGATATTCAATATTATAATTAATTGGAGAAAATGTCAATCAATGGCTAATCCATAGAAATAAATCAAATTTTTATAAACCTGTGAGACAACAATTCTGGCTCTATATCCAGGAGGAACTGGCGCATAGTGTCTGACCCAATATTTGCATGTAATATTTCTATTATAAAATCCTGGCCAATTAGGACTTCGAATTTTGCATTTCTTGTTAGCCGAGCAGTCATCAAAGACATGATCGCAATACGTGTTTTCCATTTTAATGCCCAATTCAAAGGGATCGCCTATAAATTCATATCAAATTATCAATGAATATGTGTTCTCTCCTAACAGTCCATCAATTTTTGATGACTTAATCGCATTAAGACTGAGTATAGCTTTTAATGCATTGCTTTTCATGTGTTATAAGTTTGAAAGACTAAAATGAATTAATAAAAAACATTATCGCAATTACATGTATACCAACAAATGCATTCAATTATTCATGGTCATCTTTTTGTTCGCTCATTCTAATAGCACTCATTAGACTTTGTTTGTTTCATTTCTAGAATAAGTACTCAATTTATAGCTTACCCGGTGGTCCGAATCGGGTGATGGCTGGTCGCGATGGCAAAAATTTGTAGGTCAGGAATAAGCTGAACGAATGGACGACAACTGACGCACGACTGGGAACAAAGAGTATTAAACTAACGTTATTCCTTTCACTGAAATAGGTTGCGCTCCGGACCTAAAATATAAGACAAATTGGATAAGAGATCAATAATTGTGTTCAGCGAAAGCCTGCAAATAATGTTTCAGTGTTTAACAAAACTAATTCTTTGTTTTCTTTTTACTCAATCCTTACCGACATTTGGCCACAAAATCTTCCGAATTGAGGCGTCGAAGAGCCGGCGTTGGATGAGCCCATTATCAACTTATTGGCCATTTCTTCGTCATCGTCTACAGAATGTCTGTAATCAGAATTGAATTTTTGCTGTTTTCGACTCTCTTTAAAAGTTGACATTAACTGTGAATATCCAGTCGTTTGTTGACTGTTATGTGATGTCGATATGATTGCACTGTTCTGTTCCTCTATTATTACATGACCTGAATAACAGCCCGCACTTCGGTTTCTAATCAAATCAAAATTGAATCAAATAATAGTAAAACAAATGATTATCAATGATATCGATTTAATGTTAGGCAAAAACTAAACGATAATTCAATTTCTCATTTGATCGATAAAAGCATTTCGCTATCTATTGATGTTTTTTATGTGTATTTACTTTGAGTTAAGTTTAACGACAAGAAAACTAAGAAAGAAAGAAAAAAAATCAAAACTTTGCTGAAAAAACGTTTGGATTAGGTTTCAATTTAAGTTTGAAATCAACTATTTTTTGTTCACTACTCCTATCATCAATATCTCAATTTCTCAATGTTTGCAGCGAAAGGAAAAATAAAAAATTAAGGCAGACATCCATTGATAGCACTCGAATCACTCGCTCATACAGTTTTCACACATTTCTAACCCATATTTTTCTTCTTCCTTCACTACAAATAGCATTTCAGAGTTTTTTCGAGTGAAATGAAAATATAAAAAAAAACTCCAAATCCTTTGGATTGTCTGATATGTGTTCCGAATATATCCGACATTTAAATCTCATGTGAAAAACAGGTCTAATAATAATATTTGTGTTATATATTTCTAATCAAAATCAAATCGGGAAATGAAATGAAAACATTTGAAAAGAATCCAAAGTAATCGCATGAAAATTATTTATTTAGTCATAAGCGTCGTCCTATTTGATCGAATCTCATTAAAGCAAATCGATAGAAAATTCTGTTGAACATACAATTTTTCAAAGAATTTTCATTTTTCTCAAATTTGTAAAGCAAATTATCTTGTTGGATAATTTGTATTGAAGCGAAATAATTAGTTTAATCATGCACAAGAAAAATTGAAAACTCCAATTTGAAAAATTTTGAGTTAATTAAGTGAACTCTTTATCTGAAATCTATTAATTGAATATTTGTTGGAGTCGTTGAACCCGAGACTACCTTTTGATATATCGTTTTGTCATTTTTCCAAAGACTTCATTTTTAAATTAAGGAGAATAAAAAAGAGTTGAGATAAGAGTTTACGCCTAAAACCCATTGAGGCTCAAAATGAATTAAATTCAATGCTCTGAGTCTTATATTTAACTGATATAATCAGAATCGGATTAATTTCAATGAAGTCGACTTCTCTTATATCGCAAACCGTTCTTTCATTACATTCTTTTGATGGAAACATCGCAAACATTGCGCCAATCAATTAAATATTGACTCAAATCCAGGACAATCTAAGCTGACATTCTAGACATACAGATTCTGTAGATTCAAAGTAATCCGAAATTTTGTTTCAGAATCACATGAAAAATTGATTTTAAAACTTCTGATAATTTTTGTTTCAAAACAAGAGTAAACTTCAAAAATAAGTAAATCTCTTATTTTGATTGTCTTTCCTAAACTTCAAGATTCCGGGAATAAAAATTTGTGAGAAAATATCTTTTTATAAGTTTCCCTGACTTTCACTCTAATCATAGAAATGTTTGAGAAATAAATTCAATTAAAATATTCGATGAATAAATCAAAGTTAACTAAAAGAACCAAAAATGACATTCATTTCATTGAAATAAAGAGTTTAAGAGTGAAATTAAATTTGTCGGAAGTTTCTCTTTTCTGTTAGTAAAAACTTAGTGGAAATCAATATTAATTTGTTATTCAGTGAACGAATTGCATGGAATGACTATCACTGAATCGTTAGTAATATTTGTCTCATTGAATCTCTGATAAGAGTCTGAAATCATTTTTTAAAAAAATCACATTTTTTCGATTAACATTAAAAACTGAACGCTTTTAAAATTT
>JAQGAR010001124.1:0-10440 GCA_034697865.1 Oribatida sp.
AAGTAAAAATCAGAAAGCCTTAAAGTTGAAAATTTACATCCTTAAATTGCCAACTTGCCCTAAGTTGCCCATCTATAGTCTATAGTATGCTTAATATTCACTTTTTTATTTATTTTTAGTCATCTATTAATACTTAATCAACAAAATAAGGAAATACCATAACGCAGTGGAATTTTTGAGTTGTAAAATATCATTTGAAGAATTTTTCCTTCTTGTAATGCACAAGCTAAGTTTTAGCTAAAAAATATTAACATCAATTCTCCCTTAAAATACTTTGTTTTGAAAAAATATATTGTTTAAAATGTTTGATGCATACAAATACCGTCAAATCAACTGTTTAATAAAATGTTCAAAAATTAATTTAACAAGGTCACAGATGCAATTGGGCATATAAATAATGGATAATTGCACCTGTTAAATTTTAAAAATTATGATTTGCTATTTCAAAGTCTTAAATTTTTTTTCGTAAAAACTGATTAACTTGTTAATTTATCAAGATTTTTGAAAACTTTGAATACTAACATAGACTATGATTACTTGGCTATAAACTTATCAAATATACATCAATATTTTCAGTTAATAATATATTTCAGTTATAGAAATGGTAAAATATTAAAGTGGTTCACTAATGTTTGCACCCTTTAACATTACCATGATATTATATCCTAGGAATATAATATATAAATGATATTATTATTATTACCAAATATTCAAGTTCGAAATGTATTACATATTTTGCTCAAAACATGTAAATAATTTTTAAGGTTTAGAAAAATTAAAATATTCTGGAATAATCTTCAGCTCACGATTCTTGCCAAGTTTAGAAGTATTTATTCAAAAAATTCATTTACCTCTGAAAAAAGAATTTCCTATGTTTTTGGTTTGATTGTCACAGATGATCTTCGAATCTCTATTTCATCAATACTTTTAATTTTCGCCAATACTTTTGATTTAGTTTAATCTTGATCATTGTAACATTCTTTAAGTAAAGAAATTTATATGAATCTTGACACTAACCTATACTATATGCTGGGGACTATAAAGTGAATAATTTAAATAAACTTTCTGAAAATTAATATAATTGATTGCATTATGAGCTTAAAATTAGAAAATAACATATTTGACTGCGGGTTCAACTCGACTGATGGCGATTGGAAAGGGATTTACTCATTTACATGAGATTGTGTCCGCGCATGACTTCTATTTTATATACCGACTGACTATCGATTATTTTCTTTTATCAGATCTCAAATGTCGAATATTTTTATAGCCGTTGCGATCGATATCATCTGATTTGCATTTTTTCTGTAAATTTCTATTGGTTTCGGAACTTAAGTTTAGTTAATAGATTAATCATTTCAAGGAATGGAGAGAATTAACATCCAACCCTTCAATAAGTAAAGTAAAATATCTAGTTGAACAAGTGCAAAATCTCCAAGGTTATTCAATTGATATTATTCTTATAATAGAGATCAACTTGACTATTTGAATAGCTGTACATTTCATTTTAGTTAATCTATAAATCTATTTAATTAAAATCAATAAATTTTTTAATTCAAAATAATTATGGAATTAATGGATTTTTGTTAATATTGACAAACATTTAACAATAATATTTGAGAAATGAATGAATTTGTATATTATTGATAATTAAAGCACATTCACACTAAAATTAATTACATATTAATATTTGTTGTGAACTCCCATTAATCAATTAAAAATTAAGTAATCACTTCAATTTACACAAATGTGATATTATTATTCATTCTATTTTATTCCTGTCTCTTATTCTTTGATGCGTTAAACTTTCTGATGTCAAGGCTCTGCCGTTCAGAATTTTTGTATTATGTAAAATCCTAATGATCATGAGTCTAAACTTAAGACTCTAAGGATAACACTTGTCCTTAAATGAATTATGAATTTAGGATTTTTGTGTTATAAAGGGAAAATTTTAACTAGCTAATGTTTGTGATCTATATAATTTTAAAAACAGTGATTTTTTGATAAATTGATAAAATGTTAAAATAAATATTTGACAACTTATTGCTCACATTTTACTTAATTTTCATTGAATTCAGACAATTATATTAATAAAGCGTTATTTCAATACTTTTCACTAACAATATTTGAATAATTACTCGAAATATTTGGATATTATTTGAATGAATTATTGTTTTTCACATTAATATTTGCTTTCTTTCAACTTCTTTGACATTTAGACATAAAACAAATTTCCATACATTTGTTTGGAGCCGACTATTGCACTCAATTTATTTAACCATTAAAATCAAAATTAATAAGTAGGTGCTGAGTAATTAACACCAGGACCCATCATCTGGTCTTGGGTCATATTCGTAAAAGGATTTTCCTGATAAGTGGGTTCCTCAGTAGCGCCAGCATAAGCTGAATATCCGGCTCCGGTGTCTTCATTTTCAAAACCAGTTGCAAATTGTGACATATCTGTGCCCTGATTCCAACGCAAGTAAGCGAAGTAAGCACAACCAGCCTAACAGTCAATACAAACTTTCAAATTTAAGCTCAAAAGTAATTATAAAAGATAAACTTGCCCAGGAAGCGATTGAAAAGAAAGAGAAGGCGATGGCTGCCCTGCAACTATTGATACCTTCTCCATAAGGAGGCCATCCAGACTTACCCCATGATATACTTAAATAGGCGAAGCAGATCACAAAAAGTGCAGCCCAGATCCCTTCAACAATCATGAAATTAATTAATATATGAGCCAAAAAGGACGAGAATTATATTTACCGGAAAATCCCAAATCGAAGGCTACGACACGTCTTCTTATTTTGACGCTCGAAAGGTTTTGAAACAATGCCTCCAAAATAAGGAATGCAATACTCGCTAAAAATCCAATGAGTCCGAGTGCTGAACCTAATCTACAAGCGTTGTTGTCCTTATTGTAGAGACATTTTTCGATATTTCCTTCTTTATACCACCCCTTCGCTGAAATGCAGCCAAAGACAATCACCGAACACAACTGTAGACGAAAACAACACTTAAATATACATGTATAATAATTTTAAATTAGCCCCCGAAATAATACTTCACTGCTTAACACTAACTGATGTATTACTTAAACTGATTTATACTCTAATTTATATTTAATTAATTTGTTTATATTTATATTTGTATACAACAATGTAAATATCCGTAAAAGTGACTGTTTTTGGTATCAATTAAATAAATTTTCTTACTATTGAAACAAATTGAAAATCAACAAATATTAAACATAATTGAAAAGAGCGATAAGTGTGGTTTCATATAAAAGAAAACTATGAATTTCTTGATTTGAAAATAACAGTTTAAGAAATTAGGATATAAGGACTTACACATTATTGATAAATAAAATAAATCTTATAATAATAATTTATAATTATAAATAAAAAATTGAATGAACTTGTCAAAGTTAATATCAATAGAATTACAGACCCAACAAATAAATCGAAGTATAACTTGAGGTCTCATAACATATCCAATCGGATCGAAAGCTGAGCCTTAATTAACAATTGTTTTAATACATTATTCGATTTTGTAAACTCATTTTAAAATAAAGACAGACCCGCTTTCGCCGCTCCAAACGCTGCGTTCATATTATTCATTGTTCCCTTTTTTATGTCTAATAAATGGTTTAATAACTATTTAAATAATTTTAGATTAGTTTTCATCGAATTTACTTAAAATTTAGTCAAATAATCCTTAAATAATAGATAAAATAAAAGAATGCATTGAATGAATCAATTATATCGTTTGCGTAAATATGGACGAAAACAATATATTTCTGAAGTAATTTTCCACAATTTTACTGATAAGGAATTAAGTAAAAAACTTGAATGTCATTTTCTTATTACAAAATTTGGGTAAACCCCCTCTATATATATTATATATATATTAATTAAACTATTAACTATTAATTAATACATTGAGATAATGTCATATTAAATGTATATTCAAATTTAAATATGCTCATTCAAAAAAATTACTAATTTTTTACTCATTTTCAAATCAATTTGTTGGTCTCAAAGGATTTTAAGGTTTTTATCCCTATAAGGATCTCTGCACTAAACTAAACATTAAATAACCATTTTAAACTGGTCAAATACTACATTTTACATGAATGGTGGCAAGAATTCGAGTAATTTTAAAGGTGAAATTTAACGCAAAACTTGAGTAATATACAGCTCTACTTTGATGACTGCGACGGCGTATTTGATTTCAGTGGACGACAGATAAAAAAATTGATTTCATTTCGATTCGTAAAATATATTTTATTTTGAAAAATATAATCATTTTTTACAGCCATTGAGTGAGAGTCAGACGAAACCAAACAAACTCTTCGGATAACAAACAATATATTAAACTTAAGAGAACTCTCAAAATGAATGCTACTCTCAAATGACACAAAAAACCGATAATTGACCGAAATTTCTAGAATTCATAAATTAATTGCTTTTAATGAATGTTTAAAAAGTAAAACAATATTCACAGTCAATGTACTGACAAATGATGTGATTGGTCTCTACTGATCAGCACTTGTTTACATTTGGAACAAATGATAAAATCATTAGAGTTACAATCATTCAGTAGTTTAGAGCCCTTAGGAATGGCTCCCTTCGTGTTCTTCAACTCATTTTGTTGAGCCCTCAATAAATCATTTTGTTTTGGAATATCGGGTAATAAAACCAAGAGCTCAGAAAAAATGGCCGAAAATCTGTTTCTTCCGAACAAATCAATACATTTTTGGTAGTATTGCTCTCCGGTTATCATCGACTGACGGAATTGTTTTGACGACTCTTTAAATAACAAGAACTTCGAGCGATCGCACAAAACGTCCTCAACTTTTTTGACCAAAGATTGGTTTCGTTCATTGAAATCAATTGGATTTATATAATGAAAGTCATCCGAATCTAAAGATTGTTCGCCACTCGAAGTAGTGATTACTTGTTGAGCGACAGAACTCAACGATAAATTTGTGTTCATATTCTTAACAGAGTTAACAGAGGACAACCCGGGCGGTGGGTTTACAGCTGTTGATCGCAATAAGGCATTGGTCACAGGTTTGGTTACTACTTGAGTTGACAGGTGTTTCTTTTTATTTACTTCAAGTGATGGAAATTCTTCGAAATTACTTAAAGCGGTCAAAGGTTTTGTTTTGGGGACAGAATTCTTTTCCTTTGATCCATTGCTAATAGGCTTAGGATCATTGAGTGTCGTATTATTCCACTCCACTGTTTTTGCTTCTTTATGGTCGGCACTAATGCCCACATAAGTGGAATTCTGAGTCCGAGAATTTTTCTTTTTGGTGATAGGAAGTGAAGGGAACTCTTCTCTACTTATAACCAGCGGTTTATTCTTTATCTTTTGATTTTGTGGTGAACCCAAAGCCGAAGAATCGATAAGATTTATATTTTTCCTTACATTTTGTTGAGCTTTTGCCACGTTCGACTTCTTCGTTAATTTGTTATAAGGTATGGAATCAGAGGAAGTGAATGCAATTCCACGGGAACCGCCCGGAAGGGCTGGAAATTCGTCGTCATTTGTTGTATTCAATTTGGGATTCTTTGATAAATAAACGCTATAAGTATTTGGCTTTTTATTCGGTTTTGTTGACTCTTTAGATTCATTGGGCTTTGAAGTGATGGCAGCGGAGACATTGGTTGTTGTATTAGCGCAAAGAGACGGGAAATCTTCAGGTCTCGGTGGTTGAGTTGGTGCCGAGTTAGCAGCCGACGCCGTTTCCTCAGTTTCCATATCTGACTCATCGGTGTTATTGTCTTTTTTGGGATTTCTTCGCAATTCTTTCTTAATTTGTTTTCTGGTTTGCTGTCCGTTATCCAATTGACCGCTTCTTTGACGAATGAAAAGATCTAATGAGAGAGTCTTAGCCTTCTTCTGGTCTGATTTACTCATATTCTTGGAATGGAACTGCGCGATGTGAATCTGGAGGTCGATCTCAGTCTTAAACGCATTCGTGAACTTTTCATCCTGAGAGTCACATTCTTTGCAGAGGAAGTGGTCAGAAATGAAGTGTTCCTTCAATGCATTGTAATCTCCGTAGAAGTGACTAAAACCGGACGGATCGCAGAAATGACAGTAAAAATGTTCCCGTCTTAAGTGTAAATGAAGGTCTTCGTCGTCCACATATCTCTCATCACAAAAAGTACAAATAGGATGTCCCCTATGACTGGTCTCATCGGGATCACCAGACTTGCGATGTCTGACCAACTCTTTGCGGGTATAATATTTGCGTTCGCGAGTAAACGACTTGAGATTAGCCACACATAAGTCACACATAAACAACTCGTGTTCTTTCCTATCCGTTGACAACATTTGTCACAAAATTCAATATTCAATTAAATTATACCTGAGATGAGTGGCCAAGTCGTGGACTGTCTTGAATGGCGATCGGTTGCACTTACGACACGGGTGTTCCAATAATTTGCCGTAAGCTTCAAGTGATTCTTCGTCTTCAAAATAGATGCCATAATCGTTATGATATAAACACTTCTTGAGATTGAAGTCATCAAACTTCTTGTTTTTATATCTCGTGAACACAACCTGTGGTTGAGTTTAGTTTAGAAATAAATAAAACATAAAAATAACGATTACTTCATTCAGTTGTTGTCTACAAATCGCACATTCATTCTGTTTGCAGAGGACTCGCATTCGTGTGCAGCACTCGAAACACACCCAATGATCACATTTGCCGATCGCGAAAATCCACTTCTTGTGGTTAGAAGTTATGTGTTGACAACAAACCACACAAATTACTTTTTCGTCATTCATTTTGCTTCTAAGGGTAAATAACATTAAATAAGTACATGTACATCTATGTCAAATCATCATGCTGTCAGATGTCATTAAATTTTTCATTTTCTTAAAAAATAGCCTTACTCAAATCAGTATTAAATTAATCAGAAAAAATTTTAATCGAAATTGAACACTTTGATTAATGATAAATAATGGAACTAGATACATAAATAATCGCCATTAAACACAATAATTGAAGTTTAAGAATTGAAATTAAAATTGAAAGGTGAGACACGTTTGCAAATTGTAATGCAGTCAGTCGTATAAAAAACGTTAAATACAATCAATTAAACACTGATTTGTAATCACATTAAACATCATGTGATCCAATCATTACACGAATGCAAAGAGCCTTCAATTTACTAAAATTACTCAAATATTGCAATAGTTTTACTCACAATTTATATTTTGTTTAATTTTAGGTAAATTTAATTCAATTATTTTAAAACGATTGAGGGATGAAATGGTGAAAAGACTAAACTCGGACCAAATCTAACTAAAAGTCAAAAACACTTTGGGTTCACGTGTTGTCAATATTAGAGAGTTGGCACATATTGGGCGCTATTTTCAAATTATTTAGTGATGGTCCAATTTCTATTTAACCCCAATGTACGCTCCATGTACAATGTATGATTCCTTACCAATTACTTCAGAGTTTTCCAACAGACATTTTTAGGATTCCTTTAATTTTGGGTGCTATTACGGAATAAGACAAATTGAAGACAAATAACGGATATCCAGTTCCTCTGAGCTCGAGAGAAAAAATTCTCTGAATGTCCCTGAGCTCACCGATCTTGCAAAACCCAGTTTTACAAAATGAATGTAAAAATTGACCTTAGATATTAAAACAGTTTAATAAACGAATTTATTGTCAAAACACTACCGCAATAGTGAATTAGAAATTTGGCCCAAAATTTGAATCGACTTAAAAAGAATCTTGAGTATGTTTTATGAAGAGATAACATTTAATTATTTTAACGTCAATTTTAGTGAAGTGTTTAGCTTAAAATGGTTTAGCTATTGAATATTATATACTTTACCATTGTGCAACAATTATTGTATAAGAAAATAGGAGAATGTTTCTTTAGTTAAAAAAAACATTGAAAATATATTAATCTATAACAACCAAGCTCCGCGGGGGTCCCAAGCTCAAATTTGAAAGCTCGACAATGAATAAACTAGGGAAATAATTGGTTAAAAGTAGAGCTTGAGTAAACTGACAAAACAAAATAAAAATGTATAAAAAATGAGTTTAATTTCTTAAAAGATATAATTATATTAATATATTTGGGAAAAGCAGACATCAGAGGACAGAATAGTGATTATGTGCTCTAAATATAGCAAAGATTTGTGAAAAGTGTGTTAAACTTTCTCAACGTCTGTAACCTGAAAGTAGTCAAAAGAGATTAGTTTTTTTGAGAGATAAGTGATTTAAGTCATAGTTTAGAATAATTGCGTAAATAATAAGAAAAGAAGTTGTTGGTACATTTATGTCAGCCAAAGTATGTTTTACTTTTTTGTTTATGCGAAAGCAATAGATGTTTGAGCGGTCAATGTCTTCAATGTCTTTCAACAATTTTCTTCATAATGTCAATTATTTTTGGGTCATTCGTTTGAACCAAATTTTCTAAGAAGAGTAACGAGTTATTCAACGGAACAGTTGTTGTACTACTGTTTAGACATTAAAACCGACGACGAGTCTTGACTTTCTGCAAAAGTTTTGCTTTGAGTCTAAAATTTGAATCCAAAAATAATTTGTTGTATTCCTACAATTCCATAATCAATACAATGCCTGAATACTTATTTTTATTAATTATTTGTGTGTTTTCAGTCAATTGTAAGCCATTTATTGTAAATTAAAGTTTTGATCGGTTATTAAGCAGTACATTGTGTCTAGGCCAATCTACTGGCAATTCAACAACAATCGTGACCAACGATAGCGCTTCCAATGCAACTAAAATGATTGTTATGGAGTTTGTCAACGGAATGGGTAGAGCTTTACAGCAACTGTTGGCATCAAACTCGGTCAATAAAGACCAGGTTTGTCTTTTTTATTGTGTAAACCTTTTTCTAAAGAATTTCGATTTTTCAGTCGATTGACTTGAATTCAACGCAAAAACAAGAAAACTATCGAATTGAAGGCCAAAAGTTGAGGGAAGAGATCATCAAAAGAGTTAATAATTTACAGACAATTATAGGCACTGGTATTGAAGTGTCCAAAGATAGAAGGGATCTTATTTCTAAAAGAATTTTGGAACAGGCTAATACTCGGTTACAAGGCGCCAAGGACAGGGCAGATAAAATATTGAGAGAGGTAAGTTTCTATAGCTTTGAATTTGGTTCGTATATTAATAAATAATGACATTTAAATTAAGCCACACAACGGAGAAATAGCTGTGAAAACATTAAGGACAATTAATACCGGAATTAATCATTTGTCAACATTTGTCAACACTTTGTTGGGAAGGGTTAACATTTCTATCAAAGTTGATGTCAAAGAGAAACCAGAAAACGAAAGCCAGAAAAAAGTTTAAATTATTATTTTCTATCTTTATAGTTTTGTCTCAATATTTTCACTATTTCTCAATATTTGGTATTTTCGATATTTTCATCGAATTAAAAGTGAAAAATATTTTAAATTAAATTTTAATCCAAATAATTGAGTGACATTTCTTTTTCCACTTATTTATTGATTTTTAAAATAAAGTTTTATTCGAAAAACGGGTCAAATAATTAAGTTTAAGTCATTTCAATGTTTTAATATAATTAGATTTAATTAATAATAACCGATAAAAACATACATTAAAGAAATGAAGAAAATTCAGATTGCAATGCAATTATTAAAATAAATTATTGTAGAATATTGAATGAGCAATATGAATTTGAAGGGTCATATCCAAGTTTATTATATTATTGTCAAATCTATAATTTTAGTAATAAGTAAATCAATTGTTTGTAAACTCATTATTTTAAAATCAAATGACAATTGAATTCGAATCTAATTAATTGAATACCTTTTGAGGTGAATATAAATTTAAGAGGAATATAATTTGAATTTATCACGAACAAATTCGATTGCATTTTCAAAATCCTGAAGGAGTTTCATTCGAAGCTTAGGATGTCTTTCTATCATAGGTTTTATGGTCTCATCAATCTGTTTAAGATTATTCAACGAATGTTCCATCTCTTTCCACAGTTTTTCACTCTTTCTCAAGGGTTTCATTTTAGCCTGGGCAGCGTCTAAAAGTGTGTTGTAATTGTCTTTAACCTGTTCCTCTCTGTCTTTAAATATTTGATCTTCACTTTTGGTGGTCGCAGTGTTTTGTGACAAAATATTTGCTAATTCAAAGTTTTCAAGTTTAACGATTCAAGCATTTAAATTGAAAATAAGCAAGATTACTCACTCGATGAAACTAAAACCAACAAAATAGGGAAAATAAAAATATATGGCATTATTAGTATTACACACTAATTTAGTAATAACAAATGAAATTTAAATAATTAAATAATTAGTTCAAATCAATCTAAAGGTAAGACATATAATAATTTACGAATTGATGCGAATCACACGATATAACAATAATTGCACTCTTTTTTAGTAATCATTTGCTT
>JAQGAR010001125.1:0-10438 GCA_034697865.1 Oribatida sp.
TGTATTTTCAAATTAATAAAACATTAATATTTTTAAAAACTTGTTGATAATAGAATCCATGCTTTCGATTCAGCATCGTATTATTTGTGTTTATTGGTTACTTCTAATTTTAAGCTTTGACACCCCCTAGCGGCTATGGGCCAAATTTTTCGACATTACATTACATTGCAGATGCCGTTGCATATTGCCGTTGACAAAGTTGATATGCATAACTAGCATGACTAGCATCAAACATATTCAGTAAAAGTCTCGAGTTATCCCTTCCTGAGCTATCCCTCGCTCTAACTTTTCCTTCATTAAGTAAAACCAATGTAATAAAAATTAATGTAATTTTTCTCCCTAAGTTATCCCTCGCCCCTTTTTATCCCCCAATTCCCCGAACCCAACCGAAGGATAACTCGAGACTTTTACTGCAGTTACATATTTCTAGTACAAAATATTTTATTCTTAACAGCCAACTAGAAGGCGTCAAAGCTTAAAATTTAAAGTGGCCAGAAGTTAAAGGCCAATGGTTTTTCCTTTGAATAAGAACTAAAATGGCCAAATTAATCTACAATGTATGATAAGATTGTTAAATCTAGAATTAAATGTTTTTTAGAAAAAATGCATATGCTAAGTGAAATATGAGATTCTTTATTGAGTTTCAGGAATTCACTATAGAAATCAGTTAATAACAAACTATTAATTATCCGACAATGAATCAGTTGTTAGAACGTTTAATTTTTTACATGAAAAACTCATATTCAATACTAAACCCGTCAAATATTTTTTCAAATATTATTTTTGAAATGTTCTGGGTGATTCATATTTATTTGCCATAACTTTATCGTTCGTTTCAATTATAGTTAATTAATATGAATATTAATATAAATTTGATATTTCTGACTGGTTCAATTTTGTTTAATTGTAGGATATTTTACCGACTAATATGGCGGACGAATATCAAGTGCAAAGACTTCACAGCAATTTTGTTATTCTGAAAAATTTGGTGAGTTTTGGTTTAAAAGAGATTTTCATTTCAAATGGCTTTGATTTTTAATTCAAATAAAATTTAAAATTATTCATTTATAATATCCACAAAACAAAAATTTAAAATTAATAACATAAATAAATTTGTTTTTTCGATAGCATTCCTATGCACCAATGAATGATGAATTAAGCAACAAGCTCAAACAACGGCGAACTCTTTATGATCCTGTTCAAAATCCTTGATAAACATTACTCCAAATAGTGTTTGATTTTAAGTTAAATTGTGATAAATTGCATTAAAATATTATTTGATTATCGTTTCATTTATCGTTTGGTATTTATTTTTCTAATAAAAGGCAGTCGTCATTCAATTCTGAACATTAGAATTGATTGTGAGTTGAATGTGAATAGAGCAAAATAATCAAATTAATTCGATACTTCATTCTTAGCTAGCTGATTCAATTCCGATAATGAAAATACAATTATTCACTGCAATCAACGCAATCGATATAATTAATAAAATTGAGAACAACTCCAATATTTTTATTATTGCAAAATCACAATTTGAGGCATTTTAACGGTTCTTAAGTGAGGAATAAGTTTCTGTGCATTAAATTCTTGATTACATTTGGCATTTCAGAAACTTTTCTCTGATTAGGTTGTGCTGGGAATGCACTTCTAGATGTTACGACGAAAAGCAAAGCGGGGCCACAATCTTTCTTTAATTTTGGCTAGAACAGAAACCCAAACTGGATTTAGACCATTTCAAATGGATTTATCAGATATGGTGATAGAAAACTTTTCTATTTACAGAATTCTATTTATATAATCATCTCCATGAACTCTTAAAGTCGAAGAGTTTGACGAACCTCGATCTTTGTTTAATATGGTGTCCAGAGTTTCAAGCTCAATTGTCAACATTTCAATAAAGCTAAATATCGACATATTATTCCCAAATCTCAAATAAATTGAAATCACGAATCACTAAATTTATGTGTTTTTTCAAATTAAAGAAACTCTTCGCTCGACTTCAAAATAATGTAAATCGGATTCAACTATTAATTGCGTTTAAACTAAAAGTTTTTATCTTTAATTATGAGAGAACTCCAATCTTTTCCTCTGTTTCTTAGTTATAATGATAGCAAATAATAAAAATTATGTTTTCGAGTAATAAAATATTACAAAATTATTTTCATATACTTTTGTTGTTAGGAAGCATTTGAAATAATAGAGGACTGGTCAGAGACCAGGTGCAAACTGGGAACTTCCTTCATTAAAGAATTCGTGATCTCTTTGTTATCAACGCTTAATTGCTTTATGTTTTAAAATTCATAGAAATACCAAAACTCATAGAAATTCGAAAACAACAGATTATTTTAAAATTTGTGTGAAATAAATGTGAATTCAATTGAATTGTAAGTGATTTTTATTGTGATTTCAGAATTATTTTCATTTTTAAGAGAATATTGAAATTCAAATAAACAAAAGTTAAGAAATCTATGAAAATATTAGTGGAAATAATTTTATGGAGTAGTGTTTGTATGGGTGGAATGCCATAAGTCTTATGAGCAAATGTGAAACCATTCATCAGTTGGTCTAATAGTGACTTAAGACTTAAGAGTGGCGCAAAAGAAAGGCAAAACTGTTTCATTTGGACCTTAAAGCGTGTCTTCCAGTATATAGGAGTCGGAGGAAAGAGAGTCTGTGCTCTAAAAGAGTTGTCATCTCATAGTGTTGTCATAGCAGCCAATCGTTGGACTCATAAAGAAAAACGCTTTGATTTTGGACCAAATCAATAAATTTTAGGTTTGGCTTAAAGTCCACATATTTTTGAAGACCGGGGTTTATTTGATTTTGTCAATCTGTGCAAAATATTTTTGCATTTATTCATTAAAATAAATTGAAATCTATTTCAGTGGAAAATGTCTGCAAATAAACCGAAAACAGTTAATAACTGCCTAACGAGTGATGACATCAATTGCGGTATAATTTTATTTTTATACTTTTATTCAATTCTTTCATTAATTAGTAGTGAAATGTCATTCATTTTATAAATTTGAATTCATTTGAGTGAATTCAAGAATATTCTAAATTTTAAAATTGACTTCATTTCTATATTAAAGTCAAACCATATTTCTATTTGAAATTATATTAAACACATCTTATTTTGAATTTAATTGTTTAAACAAATCAATTAAAAGTATAAAAAATAGTAAAATGTTTACTCGTATACAATGTGTAGGTTTAGCTCCTAAATTGTCATAGTGGTTTTTTCCAGTGTACCCAGAGTCTAGTTAATTAATAGCGCAATGACATTTGATTATTTCAATTTTAGTATAGGTTATAATAGACTATTATTAAGTGTCAGTAGACCTTGTGTAAAAAAAAATTAAAATAAATTGTCCCCTTTCAATTAACAATTAATAATAATGAGGTCATATCTAAATGTTAGAGTCATGTAGTTTATTCATAACATTTTGTATTAAATTTTCAATAAACATTAAGGTGCAAGGTCAACCAGGTCAGGTTTTCAAAAATAAGGTTTAATAATTAATAAACGGGTCAATAATCTGGTGTTTTACTCCATTATTTGAATATTAGTGATTTAGAAATACATATTTAAGAAACCCTTTCTCACGTATTCAATGCAACCAGATCATTTTAATTATAAGCATTAAAAGTTACACTGGATCAAACAAATAAATACCCGGGATAAATTCGAATTTTTTTTAAAGAATTTATGTGATTTTATAAATAATTAAAATTTTAAATGAAATCAATAAAAGTCTAAAAGTAAGTTATTTGTGATTTTTTTACAGTTTGTTCGAAAAATCTGAGTCTAAATTAAAGACAACTGCTTTTCAATTGAGAGATCATTGAATATTTACAAACATTTTTGAAATCATTTCTTTTATTTTAATCCTTTTTAATTTGCTTAAAATAGTTTAGTTTTTTTAATAGAAGTAATTGTGAAATATTAAATTCAAATGTTAACTATCAGTAAATGCGATCTCCCAATAAATTCGTGTTTCAAATCCGATGACTTATGGATTGACTCTAATATAGGAGTGATTTGTCCTCTATTTGCAAATCAATGCCGACTTAGAGTCTGCACGCAATTTATTTAATTTAATATCTTTTCAATTGATATCAAAATTTTTGAATAACAATCAAGCAATTCGTATCTTTAAATATTTTTTTTCGGAGTTTATTTGAATTTCAATTTCTGGGTTTAGAAATGATTTATTGATTCAATAATTTAAATGATTTAAATTTTAATCATTCGATTGAAACAAATTTGCATTCAGGCGTATCGAACAGAAGTTCGTGCGGATCGCCATCGCCTACAAAACCAGAAGCCAAGAGTGGGTTATATTGATTTGATTGCATTAAATTAAATGTTTTTATTGTTTAACAGAGATTCCTCCGATTAAAGCTCCGGTGGGATTAGCGCGAGGACCAGACCTCAAGAATGTTAAGTCGAAAATAGGTTCTTTGCAAAACGTCAAATACAAACCGAGTGAGAGTTTATCAAATATTTGCCCCCTTTTAACACAAAACACACATTTGAGCCCTTATTTAATTAGAAGTATTAAAGCCTTAATTAAAACACAATTTATTCTAAATTTTCAATCAAATGATTGGAAGAATTTTTCAGTCTTTTTGTGAAATTCGTTTTAATTTTTAAAACACATCTTTTAATTAAAATAATCATTTCGATTTAAAAGCGGGCGGAGAGAAGAAAGTGGAGTCTCAGAAGTTGGCCTGGCACGCAAAACCACGCGTCGGATCACTTGACAATGCAAAGCATAAGCCACGTATGTCGGCCTCGGATACTAACTCTTCAACTAATTTCTATTTGTTATCAGACGGCAGTGAAGTGAGAGTTGTCACTCAAAAATTGGATTGGAAGGCACAGTCTAAAGTTGGTTCACTCGATAATGTCAAACATTCCCCTGGTGGCGGTCAGATCAAGATATTTGATGAGAAATATGCTAAGAGCCCCTCGTCAACTCCAACCCCGTGCAAATCTGGTTCAATGACTCCCGATGGCAAAGAAAATGGGGACACTTTAAAGACTTTAACCGGTGTTCGAGAATCAGCTGAAAAATTGGAAATTCAAGCAAATAATGGGATCATTAACTCTCCGAAGACTGCAAACGATTCATTGAAATCGACTCCAAATAGTTCCGCGTCTTCTATGAGAACTGGTGTTTAAAAATATGGATTTGTTTATTCATTCATCTGTCAAATAACCATTTATTTGAGAAAATCTTTCGATTCATTTAATGAAAAATTCATAAATTCGTTAATTTTCATACAAATCATAAAATGATAATAATTTTGAACAAAATGGACGAAATGTGCAAAAGATTTATGAAGTGACCACACATTCCGTTCTGTAGTCTGACAAAGATATTTGATTAGTTTCAAAATCACATTCAATATAACTATTAATTCTATAAAAACTAAGTTCTGTGACAACTCCTTAAACTTTTGAGACTCAAAACAAAGTATAACTAAACGTATTACGAATTTACTTTTTAAAAAAAGTGACAAATATTGAGAAATCCTTAAATAATTTAAACATTAAATTATAATTAAACTTAAAGTTGGATTAATTCAAAATATGATTTTCTGAATTAATATAAGTTGTTAGTATTACTTATTAATGCATTCGTTGATTAAGTCATTAAAAATTATTTGAAATAAAATGTTTTTATAACGTCTTCTCCAATAATTTTGTTGATAATCGCATATAATAGTGGTTCAGATGACAACGAATTTTGCAATTGTCTTGAATTCCAAACAATTATTTGTGACTTTTCTAATGCCAAAAGAGTTACTTTATATACCGGACTTGTTTTTGTGGGAACAAACCATTGGGCCGAATCAATGAATGTTAAATCTGACAATTGGTTGACAAATATTTTATCTCTAATCACTGCCATTTTTCCCGATAATAGAAGTGATAGTTTGTTGGCTTCTGACAAATCTTCCACACTATAAATGTCTCCCTTTTCTAGATTTTCTGTTTTCCAAATATTGCGATAAATGACATCATTGAAGGCTTTTCGCGAAACTTTATCCTTGAGTTCAAACTTTTGATAAATTGTTTGAGCATTTTCGTCTAATTTCGTCACAAATGGATAAAAAGTGTACGAAATATATGAGACGTGAAATATATTAATACACGTGAAAAGAAAATTCCAAACAAAGGTATCTAAAGAGCAGAGCACAAGCCATCCCCACAAACTGAAACATAGTGATGATAAAAGGAGACAGCTTCTTAAATATAAAAGAGTGTAACCATTCTTCAGATCTATATATGACAGCAATATGAAAATATTTGCTAATTGAAAGAGAAAATGGTTTGGTTTCGACCACTCATTGCATATTAAACTCATTTTATGAATCAATTTACTTATTAACTATTCTTCTGTTTAAACTTTAAAACAAGGTAAATCAATTATTTCATCGACACATTTAACGACAACAGTTAGCGACAGTCCACAGATATTTGTAAGAATCAATTTCAAGAGCGAATCGGTTGAATTTTCACAATTTTGATTGTAATTTGAAATTAATTTCTTATTTCTAAACTATTGTATTTTTTCTTAAAACTTTTTCATTTATATAATCTGAACAAGGATATTAAATAGGAAATATTGGAATATTTGATTCTGACTAATAATTGGCAGATTAAGAATGAGCAATTAAATTTTATTACCGGAATCACTTTGAAGTTCATTACAATTACCGAAATGTTCAATGACTTCATTTGTTGACTCAATGATTAAAGAAATGTTGCTCAGAGAGGAATATAACGTTTATTACAAAAAACTATTAGAATCTGTTTATTTGTTTGAATTTTTGAAGTAAAATAAAAGTTGAATATTGAAGTACTTGTAGTACTTGTAGGACATCATGTTTTACATGCAATCAAACATTGTTTTGGATCCTATCGTTTGGAGTGAAAACACAACAAAAAAAAGTTAAACCAATAATAGACCGAAAATCAGTTCTAATGCTTCTTCACATGAAGACAAACATTTCTGCCTTTATTTGTTGAGTTTCTGTTTATTTTACTGCAAATAGCATTTTTTGACCACTTTTCGTATGCTTTTCATATGGTTTGCTCACAATTCTTAATGGTTTTCATAAAAGCATATTTAAAATATGTTAAAAATGTTTTATTGTATAAATTAATCTAAAAGTGTTTAAAGAACTGAATCGACTGAAAATAGCCCACAAGTTATACACAATTTAGTTCACATCACTATTCTCTCAATTAATTCAAATTTTGAACCATTAATTGTAAACTATTTCTATTCTGTGGTCTCTTTCGAGAAATAATCGTTTTATAAATTAATTTGATATCAAATACAATAAATTGCATTAACGCGTAATCCTAAACCCTGTTCCGAAAGTTCTGTTCATATTTTGCCGAAAATTCACCGAAGATAGAAGAAACACCTTCAGTTTATTCAGAGGGTTTTAGTCTGACCCTACTCAGCGAACTGTTCTATAAATTCTCGATGTATAACTTATTGAAATAATCTGTAATACCTGCATAAATGAATTAGTTCCAAAGCTAATCAGCTTACAAACCTTGTTAAATTTCTATTTTAAAGAATTATGGCTTCTAAATCCTAAAATGACAATTCAAAGATGGCTAACTTGGTCGTTCAATTAATCAAGTTTTGTATGAAGTAATCAAAAGTGATGCACCGCTAAGATATGAATGAAAGTAAATGTGGTTGTCGTGAGTCGTGACTGATTCGTGTGCCGATAATCACTATAAATAGCTTAATGATAAACATTAGTGGAACCGTGCTCACGATCTAGTTCAATTGATAAATGCTATGGTAATATGAAATATACTGCTATTACCTTCTCTTATGAAATATTGAATTTATTCCAAATTAAACGACTTTTAGTTATTATAAATAAAATTAAATTTAGAAAATTGCTTAACAAATAAGAGTTATAACTAAATTTGAGGAATAGTTTGACATAAAAATGCGAAAACCTTATTGATTGTGATTTTGTGATCAATTGATCTCATGATTACAAAGAGATATTTTTTAATGAAGAGTTATTAGAATAGACTGAATCCAAAGTTTAATGGAAAACATATTAAAAATTGTTTGAGTGTTTCTAATAAGTAGTTGTAAGTAAACGAACCAAAAATATTTGAACGTTTGGAGTCAAACAACGACCACATGTCGATTGGATGTTAAGTCTTGAAAAAACATGTTTTTCGCCAGATTTCTGTCTTAAGCCTAATGTCTGTGGAATTGAATTTTTTAGTTTTGGTCCCAAACTAATTGAGTTCCCACTGAGTGATGAGTTGAGTGCCAATAACACAGACTAACGATATGTCAAATAATGTCTTTTCATCTCTTTTAATATTCTCCCTCAAAAATTATTTATGGCTTTAAATGAAAGTAAAACAAAAACAGTCTTGATAATCTCAGCAAATCATTGCAAATCACCGGATTTTTCCAATTATTTCTTAGAAATTAAGTTGAGTTTTGTATTAAACAATTGGACGATAAAATAAATTGCGGGCAGTATCTCAAAATTGAACAATAGAAGGAGTTCCTTAACAATTTAAGTCCAACCATTTGAAAGAAACAAATTTTGCGATCAAATGACTGAGGCTTTCAATTAATTATTTGAGACATTTATCTATTCGGTTAACAAACAGAAGATCAACGTTTGATTGAAATGATTGGCAGAACAGTCCAATTAAAAAAGTTAAGTCTAAAGTATGGACCATATCCAGGGCATATCCAGGCATTTCATTTGTTCTCTCAATCATTTCAGATACATACGCTATGAACATTCAAAAATAAGCACAACATCAACACTCATTTATTCTAAGGAAAAGGAGAGAGGCAAGTGGCAAATTCTTTTCCACTATCCTCAAGTGTATAGTTAGGGACAAATACTTTCTTTAAACATAGTTTAAATTGAACTGTTAGAATCAATTTGATCAAATAATAGAGTACAATACTATTTAATTTGATTCGCCAAAACTCAACGGTTGTCTTAAATATAGAACAAAGAAATCTTATTTTCAAAGGCGGTAAGTCTTTCAAACTGCATTTAAACCGGGATCATCACAATTTAAACTCAAATTAAATAATCAAAAAGGAAAGGTTCAGGTAAGTATGGATATACATGTATTTTATTGCTGGCGTATACTTCTGAGTTAGCTGATCATGGTGACCACTGCATCATTGACAATGAAGTCATAAACAGATAAACGATTATATTTTGCCAACATTTAAGTCAAAAACTTTGGTGGAAATGGTTTATTGCATGTCTGGTCTGTCAGGAAGTTTTTTAAATTATAGTTCGATCAGAAAAATAGATGTATTTCTTTATATATGAGATCTTATTGTTGGTTAGACTTCATATGCATTACAGAGAATCGTAAGCATCAATAAAAGCACAGGAATTCTAAGATTCATAGATTCATAAGATAGCAATTAAATGCAATGAGTGCTCAATATATTCAATGGTAGGACCAAATAGTAATGGTTTGGCCAAAAGGCAATACCTGAGCATTTCAAACACATAATATATTCTGTATAATAGAAGTATAAATTGCGTATACATTCATAGAGAATGTGATTTACATCGGTTTGAATTGCGATTCGTTTCTCAAATGGCAAACATAGGAACGCAAAGCAAAAAACATAATAATAGTGTTTTCTTTGATAAATTACTAAAATAGATTTCACATCATTGAACCCTTGAGGGGGTCTTTCATATAATTGACCCAAACTCACAGTAATTCTTACCAAATGTGCGTTTTGGTGGTTTGCCTTGGATTGCATGCCATTCCATTATAACTGCGATCAAGTATGTCATACTTAGCCATACAAAACATCTAATATGCTTTACATATGTGTATATGTGGTCAACCACTCCATAGCTACTCATCTATTCGTTACATATAATTATCCAAAACTCTTAATTGTCTTCAGGTGTAAGTCGTTTCCAATAATAAATATTTTTTCAAAAACAATCTTAAAAACATTGAGAGAATTGTCTGTCGTTTAAAATTTGTTTTCTGTCTATAATTTTTAACTGATAGCTTCAATGCACCATGTTAGCTTTAGTGGTGCACACGTGCTTTTAAAAATATTGTTATACTGGTCCTTTAGTAATCGATACAAAAGATTTGATGAAAAATTTTACAAACTAGGTGTTTCCTAGCTTAGCAAGTTTAAGGAGTTTTCCCTAAAATTTTGTCAAATATTTTTGGTAAAAAATGAAAATTTTTGTTATAATTTCATCTTTAAATAATATTGGAATATCTTTTCAAATGTTGATAAAAATATTCTATTTGGAAAATTATTATATATTTTTATATATTTTTTTAGAGTTAGTTAATACCCTGTTTATTTTTAATTCTAAAAAAGCATATAAATAGTACTCTAATAAATAGAAT
>JAQGAR010001126.1:0-10436 GCA_034697865.1 Oribatida sp.
TTTTGAACCCCAATTTTTCTCCATAGACATAATGTTGAAATATTTCAATTTTTCTATTTCTAAAAATCTGTCAATTTTTATTTAAATCCTATACTTGATGAGGGACAAGATAGTCTACTGATTAAGCTCAATTAAACTTACACTGCCCCCTCTTACAATGTTAATTCTTCCTTTGTTATTTCTTATATTGACTAAAATGTTACTCAAATGATAATTAGACTAAACCTGTAATATTAAAATAGACAGGTCATCCTGGACTCGTCCATAATGCCCCAATTAACGCCGCCAAATTAATAAACTTATCTAGAAGTTTGTGAAATCAAAAAAAAAGTTAAAATAAATGGCTTAAGAAATAAGAGATGTCACTAACTTTGAATGCAGTTAAAAAAAGGTGTGACTCATCTCAAGCATTGATTGGTTGAAAATAATGTCTCGACTCTGAGGTGGTTCTCATCGTTACGTTAATTGTCGGCAATCGTTAAACGACTCTTACTTTGACTGTCATTTGATTTATTCGTTGTTTTTTGTGACTAAATTTGTGACTAAAATTAATCTGAAGAATGGGAGTCCACAAAGTTACCGATACCGTAAATATAACTGATATTTCTATTTGAAAACCAATTAATTGCTTGAATTGAAGGACGACTTCAAAACTCAGTTGTCTAACGCCGGCAATAAACTGGTTGTGGTTGACTTCTTCGCCACCTGGTGCGGCCCTTGCAAGATGATTGCGCCCCTTCTCGAGAAGATGTCCGAAGAACTCGCAGCCGAAGTCGTCTTTCTTAAGGTCGATGTCGACGAGAATGAGGTATGAGTTGACTAAAGATTTGACGGTTAACTGAGATTAACTGATTGTCTTCTAATGGTTTTTGTAGGATATCGCGGCTGACAATAAGGTGACGGTTATGCCCACATTCGTTATGTTTAAGAACAAGCAAAAAGTGGACGAGTTTTCCGGCGCCAACGAAACCAAACTCAAAGAAATGATTAATAAAAACAAATGAATTATCGATTGTTTGGCGTCTGATTCGATGGTAACGCCATTCCTCTCATTAATATTAATAATCAGTTGAAACACTATTTTTATTATCGCATCGATTAAGTAATGAATTAAGTCTTCATTTTATTTAACAAATCACTAAAAGAGAATATATTTTCTGAGTTTAATTACAAATATTTTAATTCAAATCAAATTTTTTAGTTTTAGTTTACAATTAATTAGCAATTCTTATATTTGACTGAAATTTTAAAATCTCATTCCAGTCTTCGCTTAAATTGTTATCAAAATTATTAAACAGTTGAGTAGTGTTTCTAAAATCAATTGTATTTTCTTATTATGAAATAAATAAAGTATTGAAGGCTTTTAATCACTGATCAAAAAGTAAGTGGAGAGACAACCAAATATTGAGGGAGACTAGCTTTATCGAAGGAAGCTCCACAGATAGGCTAATCTAACTTGTTTATCGATTTTTTTCACTGTCATTATAGTAGGAAATGTGTAAATTTGAAGCTCAAATCTTTTTCAATAAAAACATTTAAAAAGTAAAACACTTTTGAGCCAAAAATCATTAATAAAAAGGTTTAAATTGTGAGAATTATGAATCGAGATATGGATTACATAAACCCAGATGTCATTCAAAGCCATTTGTTATCAGCACTTCACTCATAATTCATTTTATTATCAGTCATTTTCTAAACGTTCTGTTCTGACTTTTTTTTAATGGTTGGGCACATCAAAGATTTGTATTTAAGAGGGGCAAAATATATTCTTAGGTGGTGCCCCACATAGTACATCACCACTCAGTTTATATTAACTCTTAAATCAGTGAATGGTTTACAAGTTATAGCAATTTACGAGTAATTCCAGGGTTTTAGAAATATTTTACACTAAATATAATGCAAATACAAAATTTAGTTAATGTTTATTCAGTTTTTATGTCATTTATTTTTATTTATTTTTATTTTGCCGATCGATTCTTATGAGAAGAACGGCTTTCCCTGACTCGCCCTGACAATAAAATTATTTTGCATTCTGCAACATTATAGTGATTCTACAGTAGTGACTGTTATTAAGCAGTTTTTACTAACTTGTCATGTTATTATAAATATAATCTTGCTAATCCTGCAATTATTGATATTCGCATTATTTTATTCTCTTGAGTAGAGGTTTGGGTTTTTTTTAATTATTATTTTTACATTTAATCAGTGAAGCCTTGAATTGCGAATCATTAAGCGATGAAACGGGTGTTTTGAGCGCAATCTCACAAAAATTTGCTTTTCATGCTATCAAATGAATAATTCAATTATTGCTGAAACACTTTATTCAAATTTTTTCTTCGACGGCTCCGTCCTCTTGATTAGGCTTTCCTCTAACCCTCTTCTATTAGGAAAAAATTTTATCAGAACATTTACTGATTTTCCAAATGAATCTATATTTTTGACTATTTTTCAACAAATCATTGAATTTATTCCGACATTTATTTCATTTAAATCTTTGATCTTTTTATTTATTCATTTAATTTTTATATAAAAGTCGATATTTTTCTAGTAATTAAACGATTCTAGTCTTTTACAAACATTATGACAAATATCTAATTATCTAATTAATAATATAAAATTTATTAAATCCTCACAAAAATTATCATTTATTTGTTATTATAATTAAACAATTTTTTTAGTCCTTCCACTCCTCTGGAGAATTGTCTTTGTCTTTGAAGATCTTGATTGTCTTTGTCTTGATCTTTTAAAATATCCGTCCTTATTTCACGGAAGCTATACTGTAGATGTCTGCCCTTCAAGTGGACGACAGATAACTGCTGATAAACAGATCTAATGTCTTCACGAATGGCCTGCGATGCACCCCAATCTTATAGTAACCAATGATATTCGATTTTTTCCAAATTTCCGGTGCTCGTGGGGGGTCGGGGGCATCATAAACGTTTTGAGCGAGAGGAGGGCTACCCAGGATACCTGGGATTTCATTTGCCGGACTGCGAAAGTTGTACTGATTATTCTTCTTCGGCGTTTCAAATGTGTCGACAACGACCACATTTTTAGCCAAAATCTGTTTCACCTGTCTTTCAGTAATTGCCTTCTCTTCGATAAAAACGCTTTGATTATCTTTGACTATCTTTATAAACAAGTTGTTCCAGGGTGAGACCATTTCTTTGTCTGACCGCATAATTATTGACAATTTATTAAAAAAGTTTTACTAACAAATAAACAGAAGATCTGACCGAAAGAGTTATATTCAAAGAGCAATGAAACCAATCAAAAGTAAGAGTAATATTGCGGAAGCAGTGTTTCATTGTTTTTCTTATTAATACACTCTTTGGACTTATCGGACACATCCGCTTTCAAATAGGGTTAAACAATAAATAGCTTTTTTAAATCTTATTTTTGCCTATACTTACCTGGAATGTTACATTAAAGTAGAATATAGTTTTATTTATTGTGTTCTAAATGATTAAAGCAAAGTTAAAATAGTAAAGTTAGATTCATAGTGAGGAAATTGACAAGTTCGAAAAAATAAATCCAAAAATAGTTTTTTAATTGAGAGAAATGATTAGCAAAACAATAATTTATTGGCAATCAATTGGTATTCCCTTTATTTCACGAGCTTTTAATAATAGACTCATTTTAATGAATATTTGATTTAAGTTAAACTTTGACCACAAATTGGGCCACAATTCAAAAGTAGACAATGTTTTCGATTTTATCCAAACAAATGACAGACAAAAAGAGAAAAAAGACTGTAATCGACGAAAAAAGGGTTTTATTTGTTCGCAGATATTCTGAACCAGAAATCGGCAGTTATTTCACATATTCTGTCGACAAAGAAATCTGTAATCGGTACGACCGGTATAAGTTCTATCTGAAAATCGGTGCAGTTATCCATTTGCCAAAAAAGCCTGTGCCCGGAAAGAAGATTAGTTCGTCCGTCGAGTCAATCCTTGAAAGCAATTACTTCGGCGGTTATATATACTATGGAGAAACGGACAGAAAGATCCGCTGTATTTTATACGCCAAACGAAAGGGTATGCCAGACATGAAACTTGTTGGAGCGCCTTCATGTTTGCACAGTGTTATTCCTCGATATAACGGAAGGGAAAATAATGTGTTAGTCACCGGTATGATGATATATGACTCCCACATCAGTAGAAGATCCTGGTCTCGTTATGACGTGACAACAAAATACCACCACACCGGCTTCTTTGAGATTCTTAGCAGCCAGAATTTAGTGGACGTGGCTACAAATATGCCCCAGGAAGATTGGAGGGATGTAAATATGGGCAAAACTGGTATTTATGTTGGACCCAATACCTCTTTATTGATGGTTGACATTGGCCGAGCTCATTTGTACATAGACTACAGCCGTCATTACGTATACACTCTATTCCAAGAGGGGGCCTTCATCTGCACTAATCGTTTTATGACATTCGCCTTTTATGGCGAAGAAGAGTCCGAAGAATACGATTTCAATCGAATTAAAGTAGAGAAGAGCTATCAATTGCAAGACAGTCCTAATTTAGAGCGTCTTTGGGAAGAGGGGGTAAGGGATCGAATTATCTTCCTCAAAAGTGCTCCCAATTATACGTGTTGGGCGCTCAGAGCAAATAAAGTAAGGCGAATGGGCGAGGATTTAGAAATGATGCTCTGCTTTCCTACTGGGGGTCAGTTCGAAAATGTTTATGATTGGGAGCAGGGCTTACAAGAAGTCGTCAGAAGACAGTCCTTGAATCCATGGTCTAAATATACCGAACAGATCAAAACACATAATCCTAAACTAGAAGAGATCAATTTGGATAAGAATGAGGCCTACCCTATGGACAAACAAGATTAAAATCATTACAACCAAACATTCAATATTATTATTGTTTTTATTAAATAATTTTCATTTGTTTTCTATTAAATTCCACTAATATTTGAAAGTATTGCCAAAAATCATTTCAAAATTATTTAATAAAATTGTAATTTTACTCACAATTTAAGGTTTGACTGCAAAACTGTAAAAATATTCAACAAAACTACCAAAACTCAAATCATTTCGAAATTAGTTTTCTTTGGCTCTTAATAGAGATTTGGTCAGAGTTTGCGCGCAGTTTGTGTACAAAAGATCGATAGAATCGGAAGACAAGAATATTATATCTGTAAAATGTGATAGAGCTTTTATGCAAAGTTCAACTCATCTCTACTTTTAATTAGAATCGACTCTAGAATTGTATTCAAATCTATTTGAATAATTAAGATGAGTCAAACAATTACTTTAAGTAATGGTGTATCTCTTCCATTGGTTGGATTAGGTATGAAAGCAGTTTATGATTTAATCCCTTATATGATTTGGTATTGAATTAAATTATTGTTATGATAAGATTTAAGAGATATTTTCCCTCTTATTCTGATTTTAATTTTCAATACTTTTATTGAAAGTGAATTCAGAAATTATAAGTGAATTCAACTAAAGTTCTGGGAATTTGTGTCATTTGAATTGTCCTTCAAATTCTTGATTATAGATATATGTATTTTTAGAACAAATCTCTCAGTCTTTGAGTCAATTTTAATGTAAATTTGAATTTAGGAACGAGTCATAGCGGAGGGTATTCTCATGAGGCGGTTGTCTATGCTTTGAAAGATGTTGGCTATCGGCTCATCGATACCGCTAAGAGATACGGAACCGAAAGACTGATCGCTGAGGCCATCAAAGTATTGAATTATCACTTAATATTAAATTTACCAATTTACATTTTTTTTAGGAAAGTGGTGTTCCTCGGCAACAAATATTCATTTCCACCAAATTATGGCCAACCGATTATGGCTTTGAGTCAACAAAAACTGCATTCAAAGGTTCATTAGAACGACTCGGAGTCGATTACATCGACCTTTTTCTAATGCATTGGCCCGAAGTCTCGTCCAAATGTGTCGATAAATGGCAGACCCTTTCGGATACGTGGAGAGCATTAGAATCATTATACGACTCCGGACTCTGTAAAGCCATTGGTGTCAGTAATTATGGATTCGAAGAATTGGAGAAATTGTTTGATGATTTAAGTGTTAAGCCACATATCAATCAAATAGAGTTCCACCCCTTCCACAATCCAAAAGATTTGCACCAATTCTGTGAAGACCATAAAATCCAGATCCAAGGCTATTGTCCGTTAGGTAACGGAAATTTGGTCGATGAACAAATCATCAAAGATATGGCTCAAAGACACAATAGAACACCTGCTCAGGTCCTTATCAGGTGGTCGATCCAAAACGGAGTGCCTACTATTCCCAAGTCTACTAAAGAGAAGAGAGTAAAGGAAAACTTCGATGTATTTGGCTTTGAATTAACTGATTCTGAGATGAATTCATTGAATGGTTTACACGACGGGCGCAGATTCATCGACGCCTCAGAAATAAAACAGAAGATCGACGACCAAAAACCCGATGGATATAAACTCGATCCCAATTCTCAACAAATTCTTCAGAATAATAGACGAAAGTCTTAATTAAAAATTATTTTCAAAATTGTTATAAAGAGACAAATATTTGTCATTTAATTAAATTTAAATAAAATTAATTTTCTTCTATTTATTCCGAATTTATTCTTTATGTCAAATAATAGTGAAAACAATAAATATTTGAAAGCAATTTGTATAAAATATAAAACACTGATTGATATGACAATTGTTTTAAGTTCTGGTCATTTGAGAGCACCTCAACATTAATTGCTAATAATAATTATCTTATAAATTGTTTTAATAGACTTTGAATAACATTTCATATGAATTCGAGGAATGTTTTCATTGAGTGATTAAAATGTGTTTGAAGTCAACAAAAAGTTATTTATAAGAACTTCCGTTAATAAACATCAAGAATTTTAATAAAATATTTTATACATTATATTAATTATTATTAATAATATTAATTAAATATTTACTAATCGATATATTATCACAAATTTATTCGCCAGAAATAGCGCTCAAGTGATCAATGATTCTTTAAATTATTTTTATGTTTCAATGTTTAGGATCAATAATAATTTTTATTAAAGTGTATTCATTTATGTTTCCAAAAATTTAAAACAAAATTAACTTGAATTTAAACTCTAAAAGTGTTTGAGTGGCGGAATAAGAAAGTTAATTGCGGAATATATTAATTTGACATAAATTTGGGTTTTGTCAATTTTCACCCAGCTCATTCGTGTGCAATAATTGTTAAAATTATTATAGGTTTTCAATTATAGTTCGAAATTCTCAGCACCTTTTTGAATGCCATTGATAATTTACAAAAAAAAAACAAAACGATAAAAAATTTAACGTTCATTTTGTTATTTGAAATAATTAGTGTATTTTGGTCTTGAATTTGCATAAATTTAAAAAGATGTCAAACTAGTCACAAAAATTTTCAAGGTAATCTAAATATAGCCAAATAATTAATTGCAGGTTTAGTAAATTCTATTAAACATGGTGATTTCATTTGCTTTGCAATTCTTTTCCAACAGCTGTCAAACAATAGTCATTCAATTGAAATATAATTTGATTTATATTTTTCTCATAAAAGATTGAGATAAAAGATATATTTTTCTTTACTGTTTTGGTATATCCTTTGAAAAACTGCTTACAATATTACAAATGACAGATTGAAAACCGATTCAAATCAATATAAATCTGTTTTCTCTGGAATAGATATTTAATTTATAATCTCGTTGTTTGTTTGGTCCGATTAGTGGTCGAAGGAATCAAACAAATAGTGTTCTTATGAATGAAATTATAGAATATTTATAGAAATTGTATTAATTGTTAACAATTATTAAGTTTTGGAGAATTTGAAGCATTTGAGTCATCACTACTGAAAATAGGATTATCCTGAAATTGCATGTCATGGTGCTCCAATGATGATGGACTCAAATTCTGAGGGGTTTTCTTCAAAATACTTCTTAGCCGTCCATCTCCTGGTGAGAGTGGAGATGGCGGAGGTTGTTTTATTTCTGTCGCCTGTGGACTTAGTGTTGCACCCGATAACATGGGAACAGCCAAAGGGTCTTTGCTTGAGCTTGATGTTATACTCTCCCGTTCCCTTAGGAATATTCTTTTGAGTGAAATCCCTAATCGTTCGACCTTTTGATAAATATTAAATCAATAAAAAGTGCTGAAAGTTATAAAAGAAATCACTTGTTTTAAGGCACAGTCGCAGTCATCTTTGATGGCAGTCAACAAATCCATTTCAGTCTTGAGAACACTCATATCCCACATAAAGTTTTCGGCAATTTTGTCGGCTTTCCTGCCTTTAATACTGTTTGCAGTGCAAAGGGTTGGCAATTGGTCTCCAAGGCTGACCACTGAATCGTGAATTTCAGATAACTTAGGGATTAAATAAAAATAAGTTACAAACGCTTTGAATTTTTCAATAATTAACTCATTCTTATAACTGATTCAGAGTTTATTATTGCAGAACATACCATTTCTATAGAACTCTTGGAATTTTGAGAGACATAATAGAATTCAGAGACGGCTTTCTCTAAAGTACTCATTGTCTTCGTTAGCTTCGGTGTGAGCTCTCCCGTTGCTTTCAGTACCGGATACTATATTTACATAAAAATTCAAATATTTTCAGTCAATCTTTTGTTGAGAATAAGTTTTTGATTAAATTTCTTGGAATTCAAATTTGAGTGAAACTTAATTGACTTTTCAGTTGTCGAGTAATTGAAGTGAACGCAACTTTTTTAATTTAGTTAATTAAATATTTATGAAAATATTATCTTCTTATAGTTTATTTAAAATTTAGTAAAATGAGATGTGCTCTCACTTACACTTCAATTATACTTCAATTTGTTTTCTCAAAGAAAGCCATTAATCAAAAGCTAACGATTCTGTAGTGTTTATTCTCCCGATATCTCGAAGCGAATATAGGGTCTTATACTCACCCCCTGATCAGTGGTGACTACTTCGCACGACTGCACCGTTGAAGTTGAGGCCAACCTCAAAGTGATGACTCGGAGGCATTGGGCCATATTTGCACTTTCCTGTAGAGAGCACTCATCGCACAAATCAATTATGACTTTTTCAACACTTCTTCGCAATTGGATCGACTCATGTATTAGAGTGGAAGCACTTTTAAATTGTTCATCAATTGCTTTAACGCCAACTGTTCTGAAATCTGTCGACTGTTTCTGAGACCAACTCCTTTTCCGCCGTAACTTTTGTTTAGATCCGTAGCGATGTGTGAGAGAAATGTGAACAAAAATTGTTGCGATTGGAAGGCATTCGCCAGTCATTTGACAGAGTCTTATATGCTTATAACCGGATTGAATACATTCTACGGGTACAACACTCTGACCAATAAAGTCGTCATTGATATATTCGTCGTCGAGTACGACAAACCTAAGAAGTGCTAATTCGGGAACCGATACGTTGAACTCAAAGCTTTCATCGAATATTGGGTTGTCATCGGTTACAGTTCTGGTTCGAGCCTCTGCACAATCAGCCGGTACTCCGAATAGCTGAACCATCACATAAGGGTCGATTGAAGTAGCCTTACACGATGCCCCTCGAGGACGGGGTAACTGTTGACCACTTATTATTTTTAATCTTATGCAAAGGGGGTCGATACCTGCACACAAATGTTTTCATTACTTGAGAATATAATATAATTCATAAAATTCACAAAAATTATAAAATTAATGAATATTTATTAATATTTTAAAACTATTATTCTTTAAGAGAATTAACCAAATATTGAAATTAACATTCAATTCAATAATTAAATTGATTTCAGTTTTATTATTCCGATATTAATTCAAATTAAATTTATTCAAAAAATGAATTAATATTGAAATAGAGACCTCAAAGGTAGACATTTAATTATAGTGGCGAATAACAAGAACCAAATTACGGGTTGATTTAGAATTTCTATAGGGAAACCTTTGCTACCACTCAATGTTCTAAACTTCTAATTATTTCTAAAAGTTATGGCTTTTCTCTTGGATTACATTTAATCCCTAAAATAGAATATTATGTAAAAAAAGAAATTTAAAAGTTGTATAAAAATTAAGGATCCTCAATGAGTATAAGAACAAAATCTCCCTGTTAGCCAAAATATGAACGTCTCTTCTCCTGTGGCACTCAATGGAACCCTCTTGACCTTTTCGGCCAAAATGACCATAATTAATGGATTTAAAACAATTTAAACTAAGTTAAGCCGAAATAAACGGATTAAAAAAGCCATAAATCGAGGGAAAATTTTTCGAAATAGTCCACCATTTTTCCTTAGCCCGATTCTCTTAGAAGGTCACCCCCATTTCCCGTTATTTTTCATGCAAAGGCCGATATTCGGGTTTTAAATTTAAATAATAATCATAATTAAAGCAAATTTAACTGTGTAGGGATATTTAGCCGCAAATTCCACCGTTTAAGGTTTAAAACCAAAAATGGCGATTACCCCATGCTAGCCTC
>JAQGAR010001127.1:0-10426 GCA_034697865.1 Oribatida sp.
TTCGAGAAACTTTTATTTTGCACTAGAAATATTTCTCGAGAAACTTTCTAGAAATATTTCTTTTGATCCACCCTACTCAAAAGACTAAAACTACTCTAAAACTGTTTGATAGTCGGTGTGAAACACAATTGACTTCATGTTTAGCTGTTATTTTGAAGGGCATCTCACAAAACGATTGAAAATGAAATTAAAAAATTCAAAATCCAAGTCATCGCTAAAAAAATATTGAAAGCGATGACAAAAATATCGTATAAACTTTGAGACAACAACTCAAGTGTTGGGAAAATCTCTTTCATCTAATGATGAATTAGAGCTCAGAAGAAGAATCAATTCGTTTGTTTTGTTCTCAATCTTCAGAGAAATATATTGAATGTCATTCACAATATTAATGAGAAATAATTTCCTTCATAACATCGAAACCGTTGTTGATTTTACTCTTCATTTCCCTCTCCTCCCACTTCTTCTCAGAATTATCGATTCAAATGCAGTGCGACAAATGTCATGGTTCATTCTTTTCAATTTGTTTACACTACTAAAGTTAAGATACAAATTCAAATGAATAAACTAGTTCAAATGTAATTTATCAACACATTTGTCTGAATTTTAATTAAATGAGATTGCTTGATTAATTACTTTTGCATTCATTTAATCGAAATAAATCAGAAAATGCGATAAAAGAAATCCAAAGATGAGTCGATAACAAGTGAGGAAATCGCCTCGATTTGCAGTAAATCACATTTATGGTGAGCTCTCGGACATGCATTTATCATATCTCTCATCTTTTGGTGAGAAAAGTAATGATAAAGTTTCACTATTTATTTATTGGCCGCAATTTTATAGTTTGCAAATATTTTGGTTTTAATTAATCGATTGATTCGCAAATATATTAGTGGAGACATTCTCTTGTTTTGTGTCACAAATTTCAGATAAAATTTTAATTAATTGAGAGATAATTTGTTGTAATGTGTGTTATCTCTCAGATGAGGCCATCGATTAGAAAGCAATGTCAGACTTAGCATCGATTCTGTCTTTCAGTAAGCCGTCCCTCCCCTGAGACCTCCAGACCTTTTATGGTCGCAATGTTTGGATGCATTAAATTTATATAATATTCTCTAAAATAGAGTACAAAATATGTCATACAATGAAAAGAAGATCTTATTATATGAAAAGCTTTTTATAATATTAAATAAACAAACATTTCATTTCTCTCCGTATTTTTATGTTTGTTTTATATTCTGCACTGAATTAGGAGAATAGCAGTAATGTCTGTCTTCTAATTATAACCATTAGTCTCGTGAAATATTACCAAAAAATTTAATTAATTTGATGTTTGAAAAAATAAAGCTCTCATTAAAGAGCAAAACAATTTTCAAATATATATTTGTTATTTTGAAAAATTCATTTCTACAGAATTTTGAGAGAAAATTGATGAAAATTTTCATTTGTCTGCAAAAGTATATAAATTATGTTTTTTCGCTCATATATTAGAAAATTGTTTTTTGAAAAAAATGATTTGATATAACGGAGAAAATCCAAAATTAAATCCATTTATCTTTGCTTAAGAGTTGACTTAAATAATTGTTTATCGCCTAAAATCAGTTAATAATTTAACATACGATTAGTATATAATGTATTAGACAAATGCAAAAAATGATTTTGATTACACTTTACTTTAAGCATATTTGGGATTAATTTTTTTGTAAAGTCTTATTATGAACGTTCATTAAAGTTGCTTGTTGTGAAGTTTACTCCAAAATTGTCAATTTGTTGGGAAAAAAAATTTTAGCAAAAGAACCCAATTTTCATCAATCGTTTCATTAAAATTCTAATTTTCTGAAAACCGGTCATACATTTGTGTAAATTAGGTCTTTCAGTGTTTTAAATTTGTTGGACTCATATAATAATAATAATACTTACCATTTGTGTGTTTTTTCGACAAAATAGATCTGTTTTTGAGTTGGAAGTAAATTAATCAAAAAATTTTAACTTAATTACTATTAGTTTCGGTTGAGTTCATCTTTATTTATTTGGCTTGCTTTCACTTCAAGACTCTAGTTTTAGCCCGGGTTTTGACACTACTCCACTCCAATCTGCTCTTATATTATTCTAAATTAAGATAAGAACATTTTTCAGTCTTTAAGATACACAAAACGACTTTATTGAACAAGATTTATGGCTGAGCCGTATATAACAAGTACTGAGATGCGGGTCTTCACAGACTTATAAGTCCAGTCGGATTAGAGCCACACAACTATTGGAATTGGCCTTAATTTGCGTCACTCTCTCATTACTACATCTGATTCTGAGATCCACTCATTTATTTTATTTTGTTTTGATTCAAAGAATTCAAATTATAAGAGAAACAGATTTTTGTTTTCAACTCTTCTTAAAATATTTGGTCAGTTTTTAAGTGAAATAGTTTTGTGCTCTTTATTTCGCACATCATATGCATGGAAACCATTTTCTAAATATTAATAGTATTTTCATTTCAGTTGAGTTGATGTAAATTCAGACAAATAATTAGCTAAAAAGCTTTCACTAAATTGTAGTTTCGCTCATTTTATTTATTCAATTAAACTGAAATTCCAGTCGCTATGAGCGCAACCATTTCGCACAACATATTTATTTTCATTTCACTAAAATTATTTTAATTTTTTCGAATATAATTTACAGAAAATTTTCAGTAATGACTCATTTCTAACGACCCTTTGTTAATGTTTAATGTTTATAATGAGCTTTGTGATGTGCTCGACCCTATTTTCAGCATTCCCACATCGACTTATGCTCTTAGTGATCTTTTCTTAATGCTCTTCAGTTTACTCCTTTATTCCAATAATCTTTTCTTATATAATTTTGTTTCTGAATCGAATTAAGGTCCTAGAACATTTAAACAAGATTTACCACTCTTAGAATTAATGTTTGAATCGATGACATTTAACTTTTCAAAAGAACTTTTGTGTTAAGTATAGCTTCGAGTCAATTGTTATGAATAAATTTCTTAACATTTTTCAAATTTGCATTAAATTTCAGTTATCTCATTGAAAAAGAGTTCAATTAAATATTTATTGATTTAAAAAAAAAGACTTTTAAGACTTATAAGTTCAAAATCAATATATATATTCTCCGCATTATTTTCATTTGGAAAACAAGTTTATGATTGACTTAAAATATTGCCACAAATTATTTCAATAATTATGATCCAAACTTCCGCTGTGCAAAAATTTAATAGAAAAGATCCATTAGTAGTGATTTAATCTATTTTTGTTTTTACTCGAGCAGTGTGTGTATTCCCGAACTCCCGGCTCCATTTGTTTTTACGCTGCATTTATAAAAAAAAACCTTTGAAAAATATTAGTCTCAAGACATCGATTGTGAGTTTCATTTTCACTCTTGGAATCAATGTTTTTTGAAAAGCAAAAAATTCATCCAATATTTATCATTAAATAATAGAACATCACTAACCAAGGGGTGGGCTATTGAAATATTAGGTTAACGGCTTAGAATTACTTAAAAGAAATTCAGTTAATCAAGGTAGTATTTTTCTTGAAGACATAGATTTACAGTTAAAACTGAGCTGATATAAAGCATTTCGATTCGAAGATTTGGCATGAAGCATTTTTAAAACTTGGCTGGAGTATAGCCATTACTAGCCAAACAAACACTACTAAATCCTCTGTAGCCAGTGAGCTTGGCGATCCGTAGTCCCATTTATTAAAAATAAACTTTGAATAAAGAATTGGTTTTTAATATAATTTATATTCCATTATTGAAATGAAGGGAATGATAATGAATGAACTAATCTGAAAACTATGTTTGTAAATTTGGAAATTCCTTCGACTCATTGCGAGTCATTCAATCAAAACAAGTTTTTCTAGAAATTCACTTTAATTTTTGTTTATTAACTCAAACAGTCTATCATTAAATTGAATTTAAAAACACGATTACTATCATTAAAATTTGTAGAGAAATTTGTTTGTATTGAAAAGTGATATAATTTGAAGACTTCATCGAAAATTATGTCAAATATTTGGATTATACAAAACAACGTCAATGTAAAAGAGATGGCAAAGTAGAGAACAAATATTATTGAGAGAAAAACCAAGCTCAAAACAAATGAATCCAATAGTATAATGGATTGTATTCAGGGGTTTGTGTTCACTCAGCTCTGAATTTAAAGTGTATTCATTTAGTCAGACATCGGCGGCAAAAGATCGCCGCTGGACTTAAGGTTTGACTTCTCATTATAGCTGACGGCAAACCTTTAGCCCACACACAACACACGCCTCGCCAAACATACCTTTCAAAGGCAGACACCAACAGAGTGTAGGTTAGGTGCAGATTCTACACAACCATATTATTGATCACTTGAACGTTTATGAATTGCAAAAATTAATGCACTTTCTATTGTAAGAATTCATGCATTGCTTTACTCCATTTCATTCATTGCATGTGAAATATTCATCAAATTTATTTAATTGTATGAGATTTTGATGTTTTGTTGTTTAAATACTTGAATATGTATCAAATGTCAATTAATAAGTATATCAGTTTCCTTATTAATGCATATAATACTAAATATCGCAATAATTGTCAATTCTGTAAGTTTTTATATGCTTTTTCATGGAAATTACTAGAAATTGATTTATTAATTATTTCTAATTTGATGATTATTTTTAACATAATTTTTGATGCATTAAAGCAAGGATTTTGAAAATAATTCAATTAATATCGTTCTCTAAGTTTGAAATTAATTAATTAAAAGTTACTTCCTATAAAACAAACCTTTTTAATTGTTATGCCATTCCAACTTATCTGATAAATGGATCAATTCAGAATAATACCAGGTTTAGTGAATTGACATAACAGAGAGAATAAGAATTTCAATACTAATCCATTTCAACTAACTCCATTTGTTAGACCAAATACATTGATTTACTCGTTTGAAATTACATTTCCTTTCCAGTGGTAGTGACCACAGTTTAGGAGTTTTTTGTTGTTGTATTGAATTAAACAATTCTGACGAGATTTCTAAGAATTATTTCAATCAACACTTTAGCCATTATTCTTAGATTTCAATTAAAGAATTTCTGTTTAAATCGGCAAAAGTCTGATTTTAATTAATTATAATGTGTTACTATTCAAGCAAATTCTTCTAATTCAGTGTTGAATTGGGTTTTCATGTTTTCATTTGCTATCTATTTGGAAGCGATGCAAATGTAGAGAATCTCATAAAAACTTATTCTTATTTTCAAAACATTAATAATCCTTTTCTGTAGGCATCACTCAATGGTTTGTTTTTAGAGTAGTTCTCATTTGAAGTGTACTCTTGTGTTCTGTATTTCTCCCTGTAAATCTAGTTTTGCATAACAAGCAAATGAAACCGAAAAATTTGCTCGATTCATATCTTCCGAAACTCATTTATATAACATAGAATCAAATAAAAGAAAATTCATATTTAATTCAGTTTTCTTCAAAAAGCGAGCACAAATTGAGAATATAAATGAAAGAATGGAATAAATCTATAAAAAATTATTTACTAAAATCTACTATTTTTCTTCCTTTTTATCCATTGCTTATATGATTGATATAAATAAACATAAAATAACAGTAGAGTAAAAATTTATATCAAAGCATACCCTTGTACTTATATTCCCAAACAGGAGAGAGAGAGAGAGAGAGAGAGAGAGAGAGAGAGAGAGAGAGAGAGAGAGAGAGAGAGAGAGAGATTGTATGCTCAGTAAGTAATAGGAAAATTTTATATAACCATAAATAACATATTTCATTGCTTTTATACACTGAATATAAATTATATGAGAGAAAAATAGCAGAATGTGAGGCGAGGCTCGCTTTTTGCTTTACATCTGCGCTAGACTTTTACCCAAACCAACACTCGATTCTTTTGTATTTCAACTTTTTTCGTATTCATATATACGTATATATTATTTGAATATAGAATTGATTTTGTTTGCGTGACACTGATTGGTGTGACGAATAATTGAACCTTAATACAATTTTTTCATTTTTAGTTTTATACAAAGCTCTATTTTTTACATTTTTTTTACAAACTTTAATATAATGCTATTTATTGAATATTCTGTTAGCTTATGAAATAAATCCGGTCTCATATGAGATGAAATTTTATTCTTTAAGCCCTAAATCTATGACACAATATATTTATAAATAGTGAAAAATCTTTTTCTCTTTCAATTCATATTCTCGTCGACTATATTTCACTTCAATTCTCATATAATAAGTATATAATTAAAGAATAGGAGAATCGATTTCTTTTTTAGGGCCAGTAATGAAAGTGCCATTTCTTAGAAGTTTATTAAATTTTCTACACTTATGTTAGAGTAATATATGAATTACATGAATGTGTAAATCATAATAAATTGATATTTAATAATGAAAAGCGGAGCACTTTTCATTCGAGTATACCATTCAATGTTAGAATCGAGAAACACATTCAATCCATATGTTGTGCCGTCTTTTTGTGCACAAACAGTGAATAGCCATCGGAAAAACGACAACTCATTTGCCAAACAGTTTATTATATTGTGTTTCCATTGATTCTCATTTACATTAGTGTTGTGTTTAACTTATGGGAAGCTTTGCTTTTTCATTGATTTGTTACTCAAATTGGGTTTTAATTTTTGTGATCTTTTCTATTAGGCTTTGAATACAAACATTGGCACCGAATCGAAACTCAACGCCAACTGTGAGCTTTTCCCGGAGCATTCATTATCCATAATTCATGTTTATTTGCTGTGGAAGCAAAAAAAGGTTGTTTGGATCAGCACTGGTAGCAACGTGTTCTTTCCATGGTTCTCACAAAAAGGTATTGAATCTATGAAAACAATGTTGTATTGACTTACATATTGTGTGCATCTCATGTCTGCCCTATTGATTACCACCTCTTTATCATATGCTCCGCACAATTCGATTCAAGTTTAAGGGAAACATACTTTTCATAACTTTTATTAGCCTTTAGGGCGACTTCAAAATAGTTTGTTTTATATCTACTGTCGAAAAGAGAACAGAATGAAAAGAAAAAAACGGTTGCCTTCATTTGCTTTAGTGTTATGTGAGCGCTCTTTTGCGCAAAACAAAGAATAGGATGAAAAAGCAAAAATAGTTTAGAGAAAGAAAAGGTTCAAACCTGTGCTCTGTTGCCATAGAAACTGTATTTTGCGTTCAATGCGGTACTGGTTTTCCGACTTATTGCGAAGCACACTACGGATGGAGAGGTAGGTGTGACACAGATCTGCTCTGCTGTGGCCGCCGCTCGTCTCCTTAAAGCTCCCTCTCCCTAACTATGTTGCTCTCTCTCTCTCTCTCTCTCTCCCCTTGTCCACCCATCCATAGGTAGATTGAATAATTCTGTTCATTTAATATGAATCAACTTTTTTCATGTAACGAAGGGCTGACTCTTGTTTGGCTTCAATTTGAATGTCTCTGAATTTGTGTCATTTATTCATTAGTTTTTTGGATCCGATAATAAATATTTGATTGAAAAGAAATGTTTGACCAGAATTTCCGTTAAATTTGTGATCACTTTTCTATCTAATCATTTGTGGGAATAAAGTGTTTCGATATATGTGTGGTTTGATTGCAAATTGCATTTACGAATCACTAGTTTTTCTAACATTTTTTGCCAAACGCTCTACAAATTGATTCAATCAATCGTATGACAGAAAAAACGAGAGAATCGATGAGAAGATAATATTAATTCAATCCTTAAAGCATTTGTTTCGTAAGTCAAACATTTATATAATTTGTCGAATTTGTTGGTCTGAATATTCCTCATTCTATTCGCTACTGATTTGATTTGATTCTCAATTTCATTTGACTTTCAATTTATATAATTAAATAAAAAGTAATAACAGAGACTATGGTTTCAACTTTCGATTATAGTTTAAGTGATTTATTAATATCTGAATTTCGTTTTGAATGTCACGATCTTTCAATAAATGAGAAAAACATTTTTTTCTAAGTAAAACATCGTTTTGAGAAAATGACTCAAATATAAACCTTTCAGACATTTATAGAAATGTTTATCTTATGGCTTATAGTTTGAGTTCTCGCGTAAAATACAATTTATTTTTTAGAAACGCGACTGAAATTCAATATTTTTATTTAAAATTCATTTTAGAAGAATTTGTGGCTTATATTCAGTCAAAAACCTCAATAAATATTGAGAGACAATCAATTGTTTATTATTTCTAAAGCGTTTCATTTTAAATATTCTATCATTATTATCAAGATAATAATTCTAGTTTAAAAAGCGAAATAATTTTTGTTTTCATTGAGTCAGATTTATATCATGAGCCATACAGAATCAGGTTGAAGTTTGGCCTAAAAATCAATAATCCATTTGATTTTGAAACCTTAGAAGTTTGAACCAATAGTTTTCATACAATTACTGAGAACTCAATTCTCAACACTAATACAACTGTAAACAAAAGACAAAAAACCGAAATGGGATTTACATGTTTAAAGAATAAAACTGCCGGCTCTTTGCAAATAACTCGCTCTCTAAGTTTCTATTAATTTGAATATTCTTGATCATTTATAAATCAACCCTGGATTGTCTATAAATAAATTAATTCAATGTTTTATTCAATAATCCAACTTTTTTTTGTCTAAAGCAAGTAATTAATGTTTGAATGAAAAGATAATTTATATCATTTAAGTCTAAGTATTGATTATGAATCAGAGAATTTGTCAGAAAACATATCGCGAGTAATAATTCATGTGATTAAACATTTTGGGCTAATATTTGACTCGTTTTTCATAGGGCTCTGAATTTATTAGTTAATTAGAACCACAGAATTGTTCTCTCATTTTATTACATCATTTTTATTTTAGTTGATTTCTATTGACTAGAATTGATTGTTAGCATCACTTATCGCAAGAGTAGGTCCATAAAAGGCTTGGGATAATAGCGCCGATAATGTTCTCACTTTTAGTCGATATAACGAAGACTTAACGCCTTCTTCTAATCGAAATACATTCCCATTGAATGACTGCTAATTCCAATAGTTTTTCTCAGAAACTTCTTTTCCATCGTTCTATCAGTGCTTTACATTATTTTTCACTCAATAAGATTGAAAACATTTTCTTCTTTTAAAACGATGGGAATAAATCAGTTTTTCATTTTCTTCAAATCCCATATCTGAGTCTTTACCGAAACATTTCTAGAATTGAACTATTTAGTAAATATCCAGTAACTCCGTATTTAATTGGATTTGCTAGATACAGATAGGGACGGTTAAAACAAAAGAACATGTTTAGCCCTTGGGTAACAAAGTTTTTATGTAAGACATGTACCAATGAAATATTATGGTCATATTGTATGACAATTTTTAGATTTTGCATACCCAGAATTGTAACTAGACTTAGAAGAAAGAGAAGGCCAAATGTGAGCCATTTTGTACATCTCTGATGCTGACAGTTCTATTCAACTATTTTTATATTATTTATTTTGAATTTCTTATCGTTTTATGTTTGAAGAAAACTTTTAACAGAAATTCTTCGGAAAATATATATTTTTGGTTAAAAAGAAATGTTATTTAAAAAATACTTTTCAGTAGAAATAAATTTTCATTTTTTTAAAATTTTAAATACAATTCGATATTTTTTGGTTTCACAAAAGAAAGCAAAAAATCAATTACTAATAGAAAAAGCAATTCTTGTAGTTTCACATCCAATCCTTACGTTCGGTTAGTTTCTGTAAAACGGCTGATACTCTCTTTCAACTTATAAGAGGTTATTATTTCCTTAATCTTATTATTTTCCTTTTCTGTGCATAAAGGAGGCCTCTCACAGCCAACCGGTCTTCGTGGCAGTGATTCAATTCTACAAGAAAATTTATTCTGAATTTTACCCCATAGAAAAAGCATGACAAATTTATACTCTAAATTTAAACAACTTGGGCATCTCGAACACTCTTGAAAATTAAATAATTTAATGATATTTTAATAAAAAATTACTAATAAAAATTTCTTGGCCAATTTTTCAAGATATATATTTAATTTTCAAATTTGAAGAAAAGCTGCATAGAAAATATATTAATTGTGAATATAACAATTAAATTTGGCAGGGATGATCATATATGCAGGGGTTGTAAACTAATTCTAATAGATTCTAATGCTAATAGATTATATATACAGGGCATTTGGTTGACATCACTGGCACACTTAAAAGGTCTTTTACTGCAATGCAACTGAAATTTGTGCAGAGTATTTCTCATGCATAAGCAAATTCCTTTGTCGTTCAGAACATATATACATGAATATATATATCAGGGTTACCCAAGCTCTTCGACCTCAGGGGGGGTCAGGGGGAGAGTTTTTCCCAAAATTTTGGTCAAAATCCTAGGGGGGGTCAGGTAGGGGAACAATGGCGGCCAAAATGGCCGCCATTT
>JAQGAR010001128.1:0-10425 GCA_034697865.1 Oribatida sp.
TAGCTGGAATACCTTTAGCTGATAAAGCAAATAAAGAAAATAGTTTAAAATAAGTTGCTTTTCGTTCCGATTTGTTGCTCATTAGTTTACAACAAATTTTAGACAACATTTTCAAAATTGACCAAAAAGTTGATAGAAGTTATGCCAAACAATTCATATACAATTCAATCTATTTGTTAAATCTTATCCGGAGTCTAATCATTATTATCAAATATGTATTGGATTAACGAAAATATTAATTTTTAATCCAAAAGAGCGCTAAAAATTAAATATGAAGTGTGTGCTCGCGAATAGAGGAATAGTTCAAAGATAGGATGAAAAAACAATTTGGATAGTTTTTAAAATTATGTGAGAATAGGAACAAAATATTTAAATTACTCCAATGAATATAAAAACACTGAATAAACAATTGGTGTTTGTATAGAAGTTAAACAGTTTTGTAATTGATTTAATTAAATCGTAGTTGTACAATTGTACAAGAGAACTTTAAATGATTCATAGTTTACATTGAACCCATGTGAATCCATTCGAAAACAAGAGGAACATTTGTGAGCAAAAACAATTCAGACATAAAGCAATGAAAACATAAGTGAAATGCGAGTAAAAGTTGCGAAACTTGTTTTAAAGCAAGTTTTCAATCAAATGAAAAGAGTCTCAGTTTTCACGCAATTGTTTGGTTTGATTGGTGGCCAATGACCTTGAATACAGATTCTTCTCCTCTATGGCCATTTCTGAAAATATGGATGACTAAAGAGACCATTGCTTTCAAATGTTTTGGGAATATTAAAAGTTTTAATGTTTTCTAAACTATTCTTTTCAATCTTTGAGTGAGATATTAATGGAGAGTATAGTTGTGGTGGCGATCGGCGTATTAGCGCTTGTCTTCATTGGATCGTTGGCCGCCCTTATAGTGATATGTCATCACCGCTACTGTAGGCGAGACTTCTTTGCAAAGCATTTTATTGATTCGCGTCCAGACGTGGGTCTAATTGGAAGTCATAACGGTTATGACAGTGCACATAATAACATGGAATTGGATGACGTCCGCCTCCATCCAGATATCGATAAAATTTTAGCCGATACTCAATGGGTGGACGACGCCACTGGTCTTATTCCTCACTGTTTAGCTATCCTTAAGAGTTGTCATCATTTGACTGAACGATTAGTGGCCGCAACTATGAGTGCATTAACTCGATATCAAGAACAGGAACAACAGAATAAATTATGGGAAATCATAAGAGTGGCGCAAAGGATCAGTCCTCGAGTGGATGATGTCGTTCAGTCTATGTATCCCCCATTAGATCCACGTCTTCTGGAGGCGCGGTGTCTTTCACTGGTTTTATCAGTTTCGCAGTTGGCTATTGTCATCAGATTCATGTGTCACGTAAAGAGTCTTTGGGTCGATGAAGCACTCGATGAATTGGATCTTAAAATGAAGGTTTTTATTGCTTTGTTCTAATTTTTGTACTTAATTTGTTTCCAATGTCTCTCTCTTTCGCTTAATTAAACTTATTTTGTTTATAAGAGCTCTTTATTTTCAGGTGCTTCGAGACGCCGGACAGACACTTCTTGACTCATCGCAGGCCAGCACTTCTTCTAATGTCAACTCAGATGAAGAAAGGGATATAGAATTGAATGCTTCCGCTATTAATTAAATTGAAATTAACCGATAACTTATGGAAATTCAGTCTAAAAGATTGTCTTTAATTTGTGAGACTTTGATCAGAAATTTTGAAGAATCATTCAATGATTCAATTGTAAATCTGCAATATTGGGGTTACAATTATAGGAATTGCAATCTAATCACAATTACTTCTATTCTATAATTCATAAATCATTTTCTTTTAAATATTTTATAGACATAGAGATGAATAAGCGGTGATCACTACAAGATATAAGGATTAGACTCAAGTTACCTATCACAATTGTAAAGAATATTTTTATCATTATTTCCCTAATTGACAAATGTTTAGATTTCGGTAATTATTGGACAAACAATTAAGCATTTGTTGGTTTGCAATAATAGGAATGATCGCTAATTCTCCTTTCATTTGTTGGTTAACTAATGTTATTTGATTAGAATTTCATTAGAATTAATGCAATCATTGATAAATCATTGCTCTCATCAATGAAATTAGTATTGAATTATAATTTTCAGTGAAAACTTTTCATAGAAATTAAAGCGAATACCAATTGATTTGAGTCATGACTTCAGTGATTTGCTAAGCAATTACTGATTAATTCATATTTGTTTATAATTATCACATAATTCGTTGAAATCAGTATTAAATACTAAATAATGACTCAAATGTTTATCAGTTTTTGTAAGAATAAATTAAACGAATCGAAGTTAACATTCAATCATTTATTGTATATTAATAATGAATATTAATATAATTAATAATAGTTTCGCTAAATTATACACTTATTTATATAACTTATGGTCTAATTATTTATTTCATTTGTGACTCATTTGATATATAACTTGATTTTTCTTAAAATAAATTTAAGTCAATTTCGACAACAGTTTAGTTTTCATTTAAATTTACAAAAATTCATAATTCGATCGAAAGTTACGTTAAGTGAAAACAATTTTCTTCACACGATTTTGGTGTCAGTCAGTCAGTGAACCGCCACAACCAAAGGCACTGTTTTTCATTAAATTATTCGCAGTTTTCATAATAATTGAAATAATTAAAAGTTATTGAAATGAATGCATTGAAATGCGATCACAACTTAGTTAAACGATTTTCAATTCATTGCTTATCAACTTTGAGCGGCAGTCGACCCGATCTGTATGTGCAGCACTGGGTTCTTCTTTCCATTTATATGTGCGTTCATGTTTGGCGAATGGTTTGCCATTCCGTTCGATTGTGGTGGCGGTGGGGGAGGGTCTCGACGCCGTTGACTTTGTTGCACTTCAGACAAAATAATTAATTAGTTATATATTGAGAGCTATGAATAGAAATTAGAAGCCTTTCCCAAAAGAAGAGAATAACAGGTGTATCAGTGTATGAGTGAATGAGTGCCGCAACAACTTTTGAGGCACTCTAACGAAATTTGACCGAAATAGATAAAAATCTTCTGACACATATTTTATACACTCATATATTTATTCTAACCAAAGAACTTGATCTGAGATCACTATCCCTTAAGAAATGTTAAACGAAGACATATTTGTGAGGAAACTCTTATTTGTAATTCAAGTTACAATTGATTGAAATCGTGGCACGAAATCAAACAAATTATTTTCAAATTTATGGCAATAAATAATTTTTATTGAATTAAGAACTCTTAGTGTCTGACAATTGATGAGAAAAAAACGAAATAACTTTAAAATCGTTTCATTTGATTAAAGAATTTGTGTTTTGCTTCGATTGTTTCCATAATTCTAATTAACTTGAATTGAAAATTAATGTTTTATTTTTAACCCAAAGTAAGGCTATTTCGAGACAATTATTCATCACTTAAGTTATGCGAAATCCTATTTTGGATTTTAGGACAACATTCAAGTCTAGAATATGCACCGGTGCTCTTGAGATCAAAAACTATGTGGGTTTCAAAGAAATTACTAATTCGTAACGCCTTAGCTTTGCTTCAATTGAATGCCAATATTGTAGTCAAACAAACGGTTTATTCATTTAATTGAATAAAATTTGATTAAACGAAACTAATATTTACTCTTAACTATTGTCCGTTTAATTAATGTTCGAAATTCAAAGCATTCTTCTAATGAATGAGTCGGACTAACATATGTTTGGTTTTACAATTAAACAATCCATGTCTGAATCCTGTTCTTAAGTTCAAAAGATCCTAAACTCTATTAAAAGCAATTATAAATCCAAAATTCATACTTAATTGAAAGAAAACCAAATTATTATTGAAATAAAAAAAAAATGAAAAACAGATAATAAGAGCTTTATTTGTATGAAAATAAAAAGACATTAAAAACAAAATAAAACTTTAAATAATTGAGAAAATTGTGGACTTAATTGGAATAAATGTGTTTATATAATCAATAATCACTTACTATGACTGGGATACTGTTTATTAGCGATGGCTGGAGGGGTGGGGGCCGGCAGTTCGAAAATTGCTTTAAATTGCTGGAAACGCGACCCAAAATTGGTTTCATCTGAAAAGCAAATTAATTGAATGGAATCATAAGATTTGTTTATTTGTTTGAATACCCCTCGACATCGACGTGTTTCTAACGGGCGGAGGCGGTCCCGATGCACCCCCGTTTCTAAATGCTGTCGGAATGACTTTTGTTTGCGAAGGCGGTGGAGGAGGTACTGAAGAATTAGGTGTGTTATTAGAGGTTGTCCTATGCGGGGGCGGTGGCGGAGGACCTAAAGGAGGCCTGAAATTCGAGGGCGCTTTCGAAACTTGTATTGGAATATTAGGTGCGTTTGACTTAATTGTTTGCATTCGAGGTCCAGAATTATTGGAACGGGTTGGCATCGTTGACACCGGTGGTGGCGGCGGCGGATAAGTCGGACTTCCATTTACGATAGGGGCAGCTCTTGGAGGCGCCGGCGGTTTAATAATACCCTGCTGATTCAAATTGGAAATCATAGCAGAGATATCTGACCTTCCCTTCCAAGGCTGGGTGTCGGATGGGTTGGGCTTATCGTCTGTAAAACTTTGTCTTCGATTAACATTTGATGGTTTCAATTGTGTCGGTTGTGATGATTGCAAAGTAGTCGACCCATTAGTCATTTTAGGCGGAGGCGGAGGTTTCATAGTTGGCGGACCCGGCCTTCGACCAGCATTTGAGGCGGTCCGACCGCTTGACTGTGAATTACTTCTCTGAACTCCGGGCGGTTTTTTAGGCAATTCAGGCGCATTGGGTCTGTTAAAAGTTTGTGAGGGCACCTGAGGCGCCTGTCCTTTGCCTTCACTGGTCACATAACTGGGTTTGTCTCTCGCTTTCATTGTATAGAATTTATTATTATTATTATTAGTGTTTAAAAATTGTCCGAAACTATTGTTCGAAGTTATCTTTGAGTTATGAAGAAATGAAGAGTTGTTTGGTTTCTCTTCGGGACTAGTTTTGGTTGAAGTCGTGTTTTGCCGTCGAACTGATTCGTCTGTTTTCGTACAATTATTGTTCACTTTATTCGCACTAACAGTCAGTCCATTTGAAACTAATTTACTTCCGGTTGGTCGAAGTTGTGGTATTCCTCCGGCAAACAGTCCTCCTAATTGTGGTGGTCCTCCCGGACCGTTAGAGAGTGGTTTAGTGCCGACTCCAGTCTTGCTTTGCTCTGACTTTCCTGAAATTCAACAAATATATAAATAAATTACAACAAAACGGAATCTATTTTCAATCCAAATGACAACAAATTATTTGATTTGTAGAAAATTTTAAGTCAATTCATAAAAAAAATATTTTAAGACTAAAATTGTGATATATGGGACATGTCATCACTCAGGAGGGATGCATACCCGCGACAATTGGTGCACTTCTGTCGTTCACAACTCCAGCCTTTTTAAGTTTGGCTCCGCCACGAATTTGGGACAATAAAGCATTTCTATCCATCGCACCATTTTTATTAAGTTTCGGCGTTGCGGCCACCGGTCCACCCAAAGGTGGCGGCGGCGGAGCGGGTGGCGGAGGAGGTGGTAGTGGTGCCATTTGGCACAAACTCAGCACTTAGTCACCAATTGTTTAAAGAAAATAAGATTTTCTGTCAAAAAAACAAAATAAAACTTAAAATAAATGTTTAAATAAAAAAAATCTGGAATTAAAGCAATAAAAAATAGCCCACAAATAAATGATAAACAGAACAACAGAATAACAGTTAAATCAACGAATGAATGAATGGTTTGTTTAAAAGTTAACTCAGATAAGAAAATGATTTCATTTAATTACTTTTGGAATCAAAATATCGATTATCTAAAGATCTTAAACAAAAAAACTTCACTAAAATTGTGTCACAAAAGTGATTAAAACCATTTAAATTGATTTACTTTCGGACAAAATGGCAGATTTTGGAGGCATTACTATATATAGTGATTTATTAACCCAATTAACACGTATTGGAAGACATCGATAATAATAAATATTGATTTAAGGCGGGGGTCTGTTTAAGACCAACACATGATTTACTTACAATTAAAAGGACTCAACTTATTCCATGAGTTTTTCGCACAACTCTGGCATTTAAATCGATTTAAAGCTAACTCTTAACACAAACGATGAAAACTTTAAGAAGCCTTCAATTAAAGTAGATTTCAGTCAAATAATATTTATCGCAAATTATATCCAAAACTATAGACTTATCGATAAGTAGTTATTAACTAAATATGAGTCAAATATTAGTGTCGAGTGTCTGAACATAAAACGGGTTTTCATTTGTCGCTTACATATCGCTATAGCAATGCCTTACGTAATGCTTACCATTTCGTCCGGGGCTGAAATGAACTTGGTCCCAATCACAATATAGACCAAGTTTACTATCACCAGCCTATATATAATGATAAAAGGGTTTCCGGGACTATAATCAAGGCATTTGTCGCCACAATTCAAGGCAACACTTCATACTCTTCAATAGGCTATCAATTGATACAAAAACAGATTTTCTGGTCATTTATGATCTTAGCCTCTAATTTGATGTCAATTCAGATAAACCTATTCACACATTTAACACAGAATCTCTGTAAATCACTCTTTTTCAAGTTATTTCAACTTATTTTGCAGTAATTGATCGCATTTTGTCTAAAATACAAATGTGTGGTTAAAAGGCAAACAATTGCTTTGAATTTAATTATTTTCTTTTTATGGAACAACTGTTTAAATGATTCGTTAATAAGACATAAGAGAAGAGTTACGGAAAATTGATTCTTACCTTTAAAGCGGTCCAAAAGTTATTAAAAGTGGTTTATTGTAAACATTTGAGACAATAACAAGTCATCGATCTATTAGTGACTCAATTCATCGGCCATTTGTTATGAACTGAACGACGTATTTGTATAACAGCGACATCTTATGATTCAATAGTAATGCCGTAGTAATGACTCGATTACATAATCAATTGTGACGTCACTCACCTCATCTAATGTTACACTCTAAAAGTGACACTCTCCCAGATCATTCAACTTACATATGCACAGGTGTACAATAATTAACATACAATCCTATCTTGTTTATCATTTAAATTATTTCAATGAACCTTAAATTACTAGACACAGTGTACAGATATGGGTGTTAACAAATAGCCCAGCTTCGATTAATTGTTCAACTATTTTTTTTTTAGAAAATATTTCATTAAACAATTTTTATTTTTAATAAATTAAAAACAAAAGTAATATTATTTTCAGTTTTTTTCATTAATTATTTAGAGATTAAATTTAGTCGAAAACAGAATGAATTTGTGGTTAAATGAAATAATAGAAAGAAATTAAATGAAAAGTTTTTTCTGAATGAGTTTAGACTCTTTTCGCAATCGTTTCACTTTCGGAGAAATAGAATTTGTTAATAATTGAGAGACAAATGGACTCTCTTTTGAAGCGCTTCTCAACCAATATTTGTTTTGACCAGAGATTGGTTTAACTCCAAAATCATCAAAACTTTTGGATCGGTTCGGAGTTTCAAAGTTATGGACGGCATCAATAGCCTCGACAGCGCCACTGGCTTTAAGTTTAGTATTGAGGTCATCTATTGGTCTCAAATGGATTTTCTTCATGTCCTCAAACACTTGAATGAGAGAGTTCTGCCAAAAGCACTTATCTTTTAACGAATCTCTTTCTTTTGTAATTCGAAGACTTTCCTCTTTGAGTGAATCAATTTGTAGATTCAATCTGTTTCTTAAATCGATAAGTGTTTGACAATAATTGTCTTTTTCCTTCGTTTGTCTGTAAAGCTTAATGTTCTCACTTTTTAAGGATTCAATTCTTCGAATAAATATTCGAACTTTTGATAAAATTTTTTCATCTCCTGTTTGGTCTGTTTTGTGACCCATTTCTGAAATTTCGAGTTTTTCGACCAAAGACTCGATATCTGAATACAAATCATGATATTTTCGCCGCCAAAATACCGTCGAATTCTTGTAATCTCTGATCTCTGATAAGATCTCTTCGTCAGAAGTAACCATTTGCTTCACACCTAATATCTCTTTGATTTTGGTTTGAATCGAATCTTTGGATTGTCTGAGGAGTGACTGTTTATCGAATTCAAGCATTTCATTGTATTGTCTCCTCTTTTCGGCCAACGATTCGGCTGACTTTAATCTGTTTTGCAATTTTTCAATTGATGTCTGCATTTCTTTGATTTGGTCCCTTTGAATGCAATTTAATTGTTTATTCAATACTTCAGAAATAGAAGACATAGTTTATAAAAGAGGAAATTATTGTAACAAAAGACAAATTGTTTAATCAAAGATAATAATGAACTGAAATGAGACCCGATTTCGGAAAACAACGAAAATCGATTCAAAAATCAAAACCTATTATCGCGTGAATTGAGTTTAAATAATTAAATGACTTTTGAATGAATCTTTCAGTTATTCAATAGTTTCGATTTTGCAATAAAAATGTTGGGCGAAAATCCTTTGATTCCAATCAATGAAGATATCATTGAGATTGAGAACAACTTATATCTTGGAAATTTTGAGACGGCCTGCAATTCAGAAATCATGGGGAAGTACAAAATCAAAAAGATTTTAAGTGTTTTGCAAGCGAATATTCCCGAAAAATACAAAATAGAAGGCATTGAATACAAATATGTTAACCTTTTGGACATTGAGACCGAAGATATTATATCCTATTTCCCAGAGTGCCTCGAATTTATTGAGAAGGCACACCTTAACGGTAGGTTCCCTTAAACATGAGCTTTCTTTTGAGTAGAATTTTGAAGCGAAATTCATTTAAAATGTTTTTAGGAGAGAACGTGTACGTACACTGTCGCGCAGGCCGTTCCCGTTCGGCAACTATTGTAATAGCATTCATTATGAAGAAGTATGGATATACTTTTGAGTTTACCCTCAATACGGTAACATTATTGCGAACTGAAGTCAATCCTAACATTGGTTTCCAAAAACAACTGAAGTTATGGCAAAACATGAAATTTGTTTTGTTGGGTTCGGACCCCGAATATCGTTTGGTTATTTTCAGTGGACTCAAGAGCCGACTCTTAATAATCAACCGATTTGGTTTGAGTGAAGACTTTAACTCTTGTGTCGAAGCCATTAACACAGCATTCATTTGTTACATCCAAAAGATATTAAATGCAGAGAATAATTGCAATTCTTTGAATAGAGGAAAGGCTTATTTCTGCAAAAATTGTTCGCATCAGTTATTCGAAGAGATAAATGTGATTAAAAACAATGATGGTCCTCCTGTGCCCACCTGCGCATCTCTTTATATTGAGCCTCAAAAGTGGATTTTAAAAGAAATAATCTCAAATGCCACTTCTGTCAAAGATATAATGAACGGAGAGATCAAATGTCTTGAATGCAAACAAATACTTGGCACTTTTGACTGGTATTACTCTGGTTATCACTGTGAGTGTGAAACACACAAGGGACTCAATTTTTATTTAGCCCTCAAAATCGATTGCAATAAATTGAATGAATAGTTTTGCCGTTATCTCCATTTCATTTACATTTTATAATTTGAGAATTAAATAACTTCTATTAGTTTCACTCAAATGTTTTTAATTTAAACGACAATAAAAATTAATTCTTTGAGATATGAATTGAAATTTTTAAGAATGAGTTTTAAGTAAAATTAAAGGATTGAATCGACGATAAACAAAATTGATTCAAAGTGTGGCATTGATATCGACGTCCCAACTTTCATAATATTTGCCCACATGAAAGCCAAGGATACCAAAAATTATAAAATGTGAGACCAATCGACAACTAGTGGTCACATAGAGAATAATGACCTCCAAATTCTTCTCTATTTTTACTAAAGTCACAAAAAAGCATTTCATAGAGAATACTCAAAACGTTATATAATAAACTGACCCAACGGGAAGTTAACAAGCAATAAACGAAAAAATATCATCAAATCAATGACCAAAACGATGAAGGTGAGGACGAAAAAGCAGGTGAAGTCTTCATTGTTATCTTTGCCCTTATATATTGTTTCAATTCCATGATATTCAGTTACAAATAAGATTAGACAAAACAGGAAATACCACCAATAAAAATTGCGAGACATCTGTATGGCTGATTCATCTCTGAAAATTGAGGTAATAGCCATTCCGAAGGAGAGTATAGTGGAGATCAGTTCACCCATCAACAAAAAAATCAGCAGTTTTTTCTTACAACTACTAAATTCAATTGATTCACTTTTGGAATTGGATTCTAACAATTCAATCTTTGATTTTGACTCCTCTTTTATATCTGCTGCTGAATCAGCTACTTCTGGTACATCTATAGATTCGGGTTTATCTTGTGTATTCTCTGGTTCTACTTT
>JAQGAR010001129.1:0-10415 GCA_034697865.1 Oribatida sp.
TACAGAAAAAGCCAATCATACCATACATCGACTTGTTTTTCTCATCCATACAAAAGTGGTTCTGTTCTGTTCTGTTCGTCAGTCTATCGCCAAATAATAATGAAAACTCCAATAGAGATCTGTTGTTTCGATACTTTAATTTTCTAGTCTTACGAGTGAATAATGAGAGGCATATACGCAAAGAGCAGCTGTTGAGTGGATGACTGAGCCATGAATTAAAAGAAATCGTTCACACATTGGAAAGCATGTCCTCATTCGCGTTCATAAGTTATTCATAACTAAGGACTGATTCAAAGCCAATCTTTGTATGCGATCCCAGAGCATAGTCTAACGAGAGTTACAACTCTTAACTGTTACTTAAGCGGAACATCAGTTTCACAAATCAGTTCAATGTCTAACAAACGATAACTTCCTTCGAGAAATTATTTATAGCCTCTTATGTATTGAAAGTTTTTGACTCAACTCTATATTCAATGAATGCGCCGATTCTGTAAACTACTTAAAAACTTTTCATTTGAATTATTGCCTCTATTTGTCTAAAATATAAATTTGAAGACATTCTCAAACTTCTGTCGTTTAGTCTAAGATTCGAAAACATATGAAGGAAATGCGATAACAATCAGAATCACTACAAAAATATCCTATTGATCCTTATTCATCTTAATAAGTCTTAACATATTTTTACAAGATTCCATTTCCTTGAACATATGTATATTTCTGATTAGAACTTAATTTTTTTCTAATCAGTAATTAAGAAATTAAAATTTTGATAGAAATTATTTATTATTCTTTATTTTTGTCAATAAATGTTAAATATTATCTGAGATTTGCTTAATTTCTTAGACATGAGATCTAGTTTTCCTCTGAAATATCAAATGAAATGAATCGCTCTTTTTGTTGAAAGTCTAAAAACTCATAAATCATTGGATCTTAAAACCAAATCATTCATTAAAAAAGAAATCATTTATTAAATCATTTGTCAGTTTTAAGACTTTAAGTCATCAAAAATAAAATAGGTTCGAAAATACGCTTGATAATCAAAATAGTTTTGACATGACAACTACAGTCAACTTGAGGGGAGCGCCATCTCTAGCATTAACCAAATCACAAAATCTCATCTACTAAAAGTTATCAACGATTTTATCTAGCCTTTTTATCTAACTTATCATTAAAATCTTTAATAATATATTATTGATTGGGTTTTAGAATCTAAGAAACTTTATAAACTATTTTTGAAAAATCTTTGAGATAACAAATTAATCATTAAAATCATTTATCAATAAAAGTTTAGGTCATTTGAAATGAAAACCAAATTCAATTAAATTTGAAAAATTCTTTAATAATTGTTATAATTTGATAATTCGGTAGTTTTAATGAGTTCATAGCAATTCATAAAACGATATAAACATTGACCCAATTGTTAATAAGGGATAACAAGTATTGAATGACTTAATTATAATAAAGTTTATTAGAAATCTTAAGAATTTTTTTTAAAATTCTTTGAAAAGATTAAACACTAAAATATCCGTTCAATTCAATTGAATTGATTAAAAATCTTAACATAACTTAATTAAAATTCAATAAATGGATTCGGGTTCAAAAGTTTGCTGAGAAGTACATAAAATGAATACAAATTGAATAAAATTGTCTTTTAATTAGACTCTAAATCAATGAAATCCTCTGAAATTTCAATCAAAGAATTAAAAAGAGGGATCAAACTTTTAAGCAATTAATTCTGTATATAAATTGATTAAAATTGAAACTTTATTTCAACCAAAACCTGAAATGAATTTGAATTCACAAATATTGCCATTAATTAGTGTCTCGAAGTAATTGAATCAATAAACGATCTCTAATAACAATTTACATAATTTCAGGAAAATTGCATTTCAATTAAAGACATCTGTTTTTCTAATTTTAAAACGTTTTAAATTAGTTTATTATTTATAAATCAATGCATTATTGCAACCGGTTTGGACATTCTCTTTCACTTTCATCAAGAAGTGTAGGATGCTTGAGCAAAAATTTTATCAGGTAAAAAAGGCTTGAATAACCGAATTAATTTTTGTATTGACTCAAATGTCCGCCATTTTCAACAAAAATTGTAAATTAAATTTCTTTTATTTTAATGATTAAATAAGTATTTTAATTTCCCTAATAAGTATTATTGTACCTCATATCTATATTGAAAGCGTACATACAGTACTTCAAATTCAATTCAATTAATTCCTTTCATTTAAATTTGTCATAAATGAAGCTTCTTTTACCTTTGAGATAAAAATGAGACCACATTAAGCCACAAATTTAAGAAAATTAGAGGCACAAATTTTACTTCAAAAAATTGAAACATAATTCTCTCCAAGTGTTTGTTTGCATGTACATTAAACATTAATTAATATATAAGATTCTGGTTTTGAATATATCATTTAATTTTGTTGTTTTGAATATTCGCTTAAATACATAATCCATTAAAATAAAACGAATTATCTATTTAAGTTGGTTTGTATCATCTAATAGAAATGCCATATTGTAAATCTTTCACATCACTGAATAAAGAGGTTAAATAAAAATTTGCATAATTTGCTTCGACTGCGAAACTATAATATAATGTTAATTCAATTTTCTAAAAAAGTGCCTCATTTTAATTGTTTATTCAGAATAATATATGAATGAATCATTTGATAGCAGAGGCTGAGCTCCGGTTCAAATATGACCCAACTCTATGCAAATGAATAGAAATTCAGTGCAGAGGCAGAGAACAGGCAGTGATTACATTGAAGTGATGGAGCAATCATGCGATCCATACAATAAATATAAAGCAATTCATAAGGAATAACGCGAAATGAAATTAATGCTATCGTTTAGTGAACGCATTCTTTAACTTTGAGCACAACTTCAGTAATGGTTCGGTTGGAGTGAAAAGCAATTTACGCTAAAGACGGTAATCAGCGGAAAACTAAATGACTCATTAAAACTATTTGATTGCAAACATTTATGATTGAAATTTTCAATTTGAAAATCACAATAAAAGACATTTTTTTGTCGCATATCTAAGCAAATTTTTGATGAAACAATAATTAATATTTTAAATAAATGTTGTTTTCATTTTTCCTTCGTTTAATTTTAATTATTTGCTATTGATAACCCAATAGAGAAACATACAAGATCTCCTACATTGTAAATTCTGTTCGGAGAATAACATTCCATTAACATTTGTTAATTTAATCAAGTGCTCTTCTAAACCAAAAAGTTGCAAAATCTATCCTCTCGGCTGTGACTGTCACGAAGAGATATATTTAACTTGATCAATTTTAAAATTTGCACAAACACACACAAATTCTTAAAATGCATATCAAACATTAGATAACAAATTTTTTTTACATTTACAGGAATTTCCGAATAAAAATCCCATTTTCCACACTCTATGACTTCGAGTCAACATTTAAACAAACATTTGACTGAATATTCAAATGAGAGGCAAGTCTTGGCAGTAAATCCTAAGAGAGAATTAAGTGATTAATAAAAACTTGAAAATCTATGAGAACACAGGAAGTCCTAAATGAAGATTTTTAAAAATAAATTACATGAGTGTATGCTTTCATAGAATACCCACACTTTTGGATAATATTCAAAAAAAGAAAAAATGATTTAGTTTTGTGTTCGTAATAATTGTGATGTAAACTAATTATTAGTGATTTCATGTATTGCTAACAAGTATTGCCTTTACTAAGAGTGGAGTAACACATATGTGGATGTAATTAATCAAAACACTTCTTATGACACTCTGTTATTACACCAAAACCTGTTTCACTGCTCGACTTAATTGTCTTATTTCCAGAACTTCTTATTCAAAGGCAATATTTGAGTCGGAATTATGAGAAAAAATTATGGTTCAAATTGCGAACAATATTTTTAAAACTCAACTCAAAACTTGTCCACAGCTTTAACGCAGAGATCTTTTCTCTCATCATTTGATTAGTTCAAAAACACAACAAAATAGTTTCAAATAAATTAAATATAAATTATTTAATTGAATTTAATTCATATCTTAATTGAGTTAATCGACACTTAAAACATTATTTATTTCAAACATAACGAATGAGACGAGAAAATTGTTGGACCAAAGAGTGCGCCGACACAACAAATGATGAGATCACGAAAACAAAAACTTATTTGAAGCTCAAATAGAAAAATCCATTATTTGATGAATTACTGGATAGCATGCAATCGAAACTTAATAATCAATAAAAATACAAAACCAAAGATTAACTCCGAGTTAAATAAGACATTAAATATGACATAAAATATTTCATTATAATGAAGTCACTCTATAGTGTCATAAAGTCATTGAAAAAGCGATCAAATATTCATAAACTCTGATAATTATCGAAAGTGAGGCAAAGATTTGTGATTTGGTTTTCAGTTTCATTAATTTAAAGTTAGTTGTGAGGGGCACCGCCTAACCCACCTAACTATGGCGTGTACTCAACTCACGTTGGTTTACACCCAAAAGTCTCACTCTTTCTGTATGAGGACGGGTGTATCGCATGTCTCGCTTTGCTATCTTAGCCACAAATTATAGCTGAGATAAAGGTATTCTTCGATATAATGTGTATTTTATCCCAACTTTATGTAAGAATAACTGCATTTTCCACAAATTAAATGTCACAAAATACACACCAAAAATTCTGATCGCTTGCGTGCAAACAGACTCTCACTCATAGCTCTTCTTCAGAGAACTTTAATCAGAAAATAATGCAATAGTTTTGAGTTTAGTACCCATTATATAGTTTGTGTGCAATCTCTCTATGAATTATTATTTATTGTGTATATTCTCATAATTATCTTCTAAAAGGCAGAGAAAAATTTTATTAATATCTGACGGTTTATGTTCTCTCTTATTATTCTTACTCTTTCATTATTATTATCATCGCTTTCTATTCAACATTTTTATCCATCGAAATAAGAGCCGACACTTTATTCAAAAGTCAACCATCAGAAGGTGTGTTTTTGCTGAATAATTAGGAATTATTATATTTTTATTTGCAGTCAATTCAATATTTGAATTCATTAAATTTTTGCCTAATTCATTTTATACTCAAATGTTTAGGCCGTTAATTATTAGTGAAATACCAAACCTATTATAATACCTGTAGTTGAGCACTGAATAGAGTTTTTCAGTCATTTCTTCAAATTAAATAATACAATGGAAAACATTTTTATTGAAGAAAAAAGAGAATAGATTTCGAATATTCAGTCTTTTCGGTCGCAGAAAAATCTCATTCAATATTTCAAAAGCTTTCAATAGTTATGTATTACTCGACTTTATTCAATGGATGTGTCCGTCCAAACAGAATATGAGCGAAATTCAATTAGAGTCAGTAACGAGAAACCTATGATTATGACACTAGACCTGAGCAGATGGAAACACAACCCAAGCACTACACCATTACTTTTGACTTTCGTATATATGAAATAAGCTATTTCTTACACAGACTTTGGTTTATACACATTATTATAAAAAACATAAAACATGAGGTTATAGACCAATTGAGAGCAACTCTATTAATATTTTTATCTAGATATTAAAAAACTGAATGATTATTAAATTAATGTCAGGATATTTGCGTTTAACTGATTCTATGATCAATCAAATCTGGATTATTGTAATTAAGAATTAAAAAAGATTGAGATTTATTTCTAACTCAAACCAAAGAATAAAAATTATTTTCAATTAAATGAATCAAATAATTAATGAGAGCATTGAGTGAATCCAATTTCGAGCACTGATTGTATTCTTATTCCAAAAATATAATATTCAATTGAAATATTAAAGTATTAGAACGGAGAGCAATGCATGCAATGAGACAGTGCAGGTGGTCTGAGACCGACCCTCAGCCAACAGCTATCAAAAGGACCGCAACTGAGAACCGACACAATGCTCTTGAATTTTATTACTTTGAGAACACTTGAAGTGCAAGAATTTCTTTCAAATAAATTCACTGTAAATGAGCAAGTCAATATGAATCTATTTTTAAGACTACCAATTTTTGTCAATCATATAATGTGTAAGCTCTGATTTAAATCTGATTTAGTGGCAAAATGGCGGTTTTACCTTAGTTTCACTAATATTTCATCAAAGATTTGCTAAGGGAGTCTCTGACTTCGGAATTTTTGGAGGCTCTCTGACTGCCGGTTGCGTTCGGATAAAAACCCACACATTTCTCCATTTTGTCAACAATTTTCATTAATTCTGATCACAACAGTCGCCGAAATTGATTTTAAGTCATATTTAGAACAATTTAAACCGGATTTAGATTTTGGTATTTGTAATAATAGAACGAACCTCCATCTCCTCCTTTCGATTTTTGAACAAAACTTTGCCACAAAATTTAAATTATTAAATCATATTTTTCTTCTTTTTGTTGATTACCATGGATAATTACCAGAGATTTTCATCATTATTCATTTTTTCGATTAGAATTTTGGACTCTTTTGGGAAAAGGATTATTCGCTGTTTTGGCCACTAATTTATGATTCAAAGAGTGTGTTAGTGTTCGCAAATTGGCACATATTCTGCACTTTTTTATATATTTCTTTCCAATGGTTTAAACAAAAATTTAAAGGATGTAACGATAAAATGAGGATTAGCATGGTCTTTCCTAGAGTTGACAACAGAGGTTATTCGAGTAAGTTATTGAGATAAAGTTTACAAGTTTACATATTTATTTGGTGTAATTTCAAAAACATGTACTGCATTGTTAATTTTTGTTTGCAAATCAATAATAAAACGGGTTCTTATAAATTGGGCTCAAATTTCGACTCAATGTTCAAAACAGGTATTAATTTGCGTTTAATTATGTTATCATATAATCAAATGTGTTCTTCAGTTCATATGATTTAACAGTTTTTATGAGTTATTATCGATTTTTAACCGAATCCGTCGGCGAATCAAAAGAGTAAACGATTGTTCATTGAGTTAATTGGTATCTGACAATCGTGTGGTCCTCTCGGCACAAATTGACCCATCACATATTATTCGAAAAACATCGTGTCTTGAGTTAAATTATGTTGAGCTCTGAGAACAATATTTTTGCATTCATTATAAGTTATTAGATAATAATTATTCGTTCAATTAATACCATTTTTCTAAAAACATAACGACTCTACTGATGAGTCTTAGGATGAGATGAGACACCGACTGAGTGGTGCACTCATTTGGGCACTCATTGGCAGATTCATTGAACAAAACTCGTTGCAAAAGGGCGTAACTGACCGGTTGGGCGAAATATTTTGAATATGAACCGACCATAAGATGATAGTGAATGTAATACCACCCAAATAGTGAGAGCTGTGCGCTTCTACCAGCATGTAATACCTGTGTTGGCTCTCTTCTCATTATGATGTCTTTGTTTTGTTAAAATGATTATTTGATGGCTCATTCCCTGCTCTATGAGTCGGCTCTTTCTCGGGATCTCTCACTTCTCTGCGTTCGTTAACGTTGGCAGCGATGGCACGAACTGACCCCTGACATCATCAACATCTCATTGAACGGCTCTTTACGTGCTTTCAAAAGTGATGCTTAAATATAATTGATATTAGAAGTTGTCTTTTGTCTGTTTTCTTCGATACTTCACGCAAACAGTTATTATTAGACAACAAAATGATTGCTCGAAAGCGGATTCTCATTATTTTAAACAATAATTTAATTTTTTTGATTAATTCCTATGATTTTATCTTAAAAGCCATGTTTTCAGTGTTTTGGACCCAATATTTATTTCGATAATAACTCACTTAATATAACTTATCTTTCATCTAATATTTATTGAATTATATTTATGAGAAAAGTCTATTAATTTTTAGTCTGATAAGTAAATTAGGCAAGTTCATTGAAAGAACATTGAATGATCTGATCTAGATTCTTATGATAATTCTTGAATAATGGTTAGAGATATGTTTACCATTGGATGGCTTTGAATACCACACACAGAAAATGATATGAATGTGTGTTCATAAACACAATTGGTTCCATTAAGTTTAGAAATGTTGGTCCCATAATGTGCCAGTCCTTATCAATTACATGACAGCACAATTAGAATTATATGATAGAGTGCTGTCATATTATTATTTAGAATTATAATGACTGTTGGCTTCTAATCAAAATTATAGTTTGAGAAGAAGGCATAGGTATTGACTCCGAGCGTAAGCATTGTTTGTTGAGTTATACCAGAGTTAGGAGCAGTGCCTGTCTTAATGACCTCTCAATGATGAAGACTTTTAGAAGAAATGACAGAAACGGCGGCGGCTTTTCTTCTCGTTCAGGCTTTTATGCTTAAGGTGTGAAACGGGAGGCAACGCTATACACAATTCATGAGCCGACGCTTCACTTTTGCCGCCTATGCCTAACATCCATAATATGATCCATAATTTTTCACGTTTTAGATCCTAAAAAGCACACGATTTTTGACGTCAAGACTTTAAACGCAAAACTTTCAGAGTATATGATATGGTTTTAGAAGTTTTCAGTTTTAGGCGATGTTTTGATGTTTTGCCTCAAATGTCTCGCAATTAATCAATACATTAGTTGTTATTAAGACATTAGGTTTAGCCCTAAAAGCAATATTTTTGATACCTATTTGTCCGGATTTATATAATTAAGTCATTAAATAAGATGTGAGACTCTCTGAGAGCCGTCGCAAACGCTATCTAACGATAACAAATTTATTGCTTCATTTGTCTATTATTTTATGAAATATAACACTTATATTAAATTTTAATCAAAATTTCAAATTTATATCAATTGATTTGAAAACTTGAAGTTTAAATTATAGCCTTTGAAATGATAAAATAATTACCGTTTTATGATTTTCCGAAAGATAATCCCCGAGGAATGCTACAACTTCTTATGAAATAATCATCCTGTAAGTCTTTTTAAAATAAATCAATTTAAATTAAGTATTCCTAAAATTAATACCAAAATCTATTCGAATGTAATTAAATTTAAGCCAATTTATAATTGATTTTACAATTGATAACAGAAAATCTAAGTTTAAATAAGCTTGTTAACTAAATTCACTTTATTCTCATACTTCCCAAGACTCTAGGCAATTTCTATCGAGGAATTTTTCCAACCAACTAGAAACACCTTTTGGCCAAGATGGTATAATTGAAAAACAATTAATCAAGCCATATTATTCAATGTAAAGAGATTCCGGCTCCTTTTTAGATTTGAATTTCAATATAATCTTATTCTTGTATACATTTGCATATTATCTATTTCAAATAGATCCTATTTGAATCTCAAAACTTATTTGTTAAGAGTGAATATAACTACGAAATTTGGCTCATTTTTGTTAATATTTTATATAAAAAATAAGAGTTATAATTGACTACAATTTGTCTCTCGAATGAACCAAAAGGAGTCTTATCATAATTGGGTTTATTGTTAGGATAGCAAACGAGTCCATCGGTGTAGTCTTTTACTTATACCTAATTCATATTTGGGGTCGATTTTTAGAATATTGAATTACATACAAAGGACACTATCAATGATCATAAGTTATAACAAAAAAATTTTGAAACCGAGGAGTCTTTGGTCTAATGATAACTGTTTTTTGTGTTATACTGTGCCGCAGTTCTCAGGGCTTACAAGTCTTGAGCAAACAGAGTATTGTTTTGGAGCGCACTCTTCACATATGAATATTTTTATCAATGATGTTATAGTACACCACAATATGAAAGCATTAGTCAGGAATTTTAATGAGAGCTATCCCTATCCCTTATCTGTGCGATCAATGCAATATGTGCAAAGCCTTCGTTAGCGTCGCCGCTCTATTACTTAATTACTGATATTCTAAACCTACTTATCTTCATTGATGCGAACATAAGATGATGTCATTCTCATTATTTACACGAAGATCATCATTTTTTCAATCAAATATAGCTAGTTCTTACTTGTTAGTATTCTCTGGAAATTTACCAAGAATAGGCATGTCATTTTATAGATAAACTATAGATTTGGATAAATGCAAAAATTCAACATTTGATGGATCAAATGGAAACATGAAAACATTGGATTACTATTAGAACACAAATTGAATGCAAATGAGTTATAATTAATTAAATGATTGCGAATAAAATGGTTTGAAAAACTATAAAATAATAATCGTCTGAGTTTTGTGTCGTATGAGAGGAATGAACGCATACAATGTCGGTCTCGGATTTGGTGTTTTTGATATGTTTAGCGGTAATCAATCTCGAGTGCAATTTGGAAGCACTTCATCATTGCTAACGAATGGATGCACAACAACACTATCTGATGAAAAAAGTCTACTTTTAGAAGGCATTCAGTGATTAAGCTTTGGCTACAAAACACATCTCTTGTGTTTGAAATAGTTTTCATACTCGTAATCAGT
>JAQGAR010001130.1:0-10413 GCA_034697865.1 Oribatida sp.
CTGAGGTTTAGTTGGATCTAATGTCTATTTCGAATCATAACTAACTCTCCGATAAGATATATTGGCTGTCTATGCCTTTTATTATATTTCTTAGCATTTTGTACTTGTTTATCTTTAATTCTTTTACGAATTTTGTTTACTTCTTTCTTGTATCTTACTTTAGTTGTTTCGTTAAAGAACAATGGTTTGTTTTCAACTTTCGGACATATATTGAGTTCAATGTCTTGAAAAGAATATGGTTGGCGAGAATATAACATTTCAAATGGTGTTCTCTTAGTTGTCGTGTTTATTCGGGTATTCAAACTTAAACGACAGGAAGGAATTAATAAATCCCAACTAGGTTCATTCTCTAAACTAGTTCTCAAGTACTCTTTTATCACAGCATTTGTTCTTTCAATTTGACCCTGTACCTGAGGATTATAACCTGAACTATATTTTTGAATTGTTGGTGGGTATACTGAGATTATTGCCTGAACTGCCTCACTAATAAAGGCACCACCTAAATCCGTTTGAATAATTAGGGGTGGCGAATGTCTAGTGATTACATCCTCTAAAATAAATTTACCAACATTATATAGGTGTTGGCTGGGTATAGCTCTTATTTCTACCCATTTGGTAAAGCAATCAATTGCGGCAATTATATAACGGTTTCCTCTGGGTGTTGTCTCTAATTGTCCAACTATATCAAGTTCTACTCGAGAAAAGGGATTTTCCACCTCTAATAAATCACAATAACCAGGCTTTAATTTCCTATCAAATTTATTTAACTGACATCTATGGCAATTCTTAACATATTGTTTGATCTTTTCTAACATTCTTGGAAAGAAATAATTTCGTCTTATTTTATCAAACGTAGCGTTGCAACCAGTATGACCTGCGAATGGACTATCGTGGTACTCATTTATTATAGACTCCTCATATTTTTCAGGAAGATAAAGTGCATAAAACTTTCTGTGATCTATTTCAATAATTTTATAAATCAGTTTATCATTGATATCTATAACTATTTTGTCGTCACTAAGAGTTCCTGCTTCAATTTGATCTTTTAATTCTCTGATATTATTGTCCAAATCTTGCTCTAAAACCATATCATTTTTTGTGAACTTTTTTATTTTAAACACTCTGAAACCCAATTCCTCTGAATCAAATTCTGTAGGTTTGTTATCAATTGGTAGTCTACTCAAATTGTCCGGTTGTACAATGTGTTTAGGTGTTTTGTATATGATATCAAAGTCAAAACCAGCCATATATTGGGACCACCTGAATAATCTTGAGTTTATCTTAGTCGTATTTCTGATAGATGTAAGACAATTATGATCCGTTAAAACAGTAAATTTACGTCCGATAAGATAAGATCTAAACTCACATAAAGAGAAATAGAGTGCGAAAAATTCTTTTTCAGTAATAACCCAGTTTCTCTGGTAACCAGATAATGTCTTTGAAACGTAAGCTATAACTTTCTCTTCATTATCTTTAGTCTTTTGACACAATACTCCAGCAACTCCGTAATCACTAGCATCACATTTAACAACTGTTTCAAGTTCATCATCAAAGTGAGATAGGATTGGTGCCTCGATCAAAGATTGTTTTAATTTATTGAAAGCATCAATTTGTTTGTCACCAAAATACATAATAATAAGTCATATAGTGGCTTAGCTATAATAGAGCAATCTTTGATGTGATCTCTATTAAAATTGATGTGACCAAGGAAGGACTGTAACTGTTGAATATTTTTCGGCTCAGGCATCTGCACAATGCTTTAAACCTTTTCATCATCTACACCAATACCTTTATCCGATAATTTGAAGCCTAAAAATTTCAGTTCATTCATACCAAATTGACATTTTGAGGCTTTGAGCTTTAAGTTGTATTTTTCAAAACGATCTAAAGTAACTTTCAATCTATATAAAAATTCCTCAAAAGTGCGGCCAAAAACAATTGTGTCATCAATATATGTGATAAGGAATCGATATTCTAAGTCTGACATTATTGTATTTATGGTCCTGCTAAAAACCATGGGGCTATTTTTCAAACCTTGTGCTAATCTTGTAAACTGATAGTGATTATTGTCTGTACTAAAAGCAACTTTTTCCTGACTCTTTTCATCAAGCCCTATTTGAAAGAAACCACTGGTTAAATCAATTTTAGCAAAAAACTTAGCACCTCCCAATGCACTAAGCACACTTTTAACTGGAGGTATAGGGAAAAATTCATCTTTTGTGATTGAATTAATTTTTCGCAAATCCAGGGTCCATCGAACGCCATCTGGCTTAGGTATTAGTAAGATGGGGCTATTATACGGCGAGGTGGATTCTACCACTACACCTACATTTATTAGTTGTTGTACTTCTCTTTGTATATACTCCTTTTCAATAGGAGAAAGTCTATAATTTGGTATATTAATTATTTTGTCCTCTGTCTCAATTTTATGTTTATATAAGTCACAAAACCCTAAGTCTAATGGATGCTTGCTGAATTGCGATTCAAATGAAATAAGCAAATTTAAAAGTTGACTCTTTTGAGTTTCGGTCAAATTCTGGTTAATGTTGTATTCAATCTTATTCTCATTCATCTGATTATTCTTTTCAAACTCTTCTTTAATTTTAGCAAGTACTTCTTGTTTTCTTGACTTAAACTGTTCAATATTTTCAGTTTTCAAAATATTTGCAAAATTTTGATTTTAACACTTTTATTTAACTGTTTCCCTTTAATAATTAGTTTCGGTTCAACATAAATATTGTCATCAGAATCACTAGCCTTGAAACCCAAAACCTGGCCTTTATTTAAGCACTTCTCAAACATGTCATGATTTGTGATTAACAATTTATGAGTTCTGATGTCATCCGGTACATATACTGAATTTGTTGCAATCAAACCATGTTTGAACTCCAATTTGCGACTAGGCTCAATTTCAGTGATATCATTCAACTCTTTATTGCATTTAATGTCAATAAACTTAAAAGAATTTGCAGGTATTATTACATTATCAATTCATGTAAAAGTACAAAATTTCATTTGTTTGAATCGTAGAAATTTAGATTCTTGTGTCTGGATCTCAAAAGTGCTTCTCTTATAATCAATTTTTGCTTTCGCCATGTCAAGAAAGTCAGACCCTAATAAAAGATAATCATCTAAAGAATCTAAAACTAACACAAATAAATCAAATTGAAAATCTTTAATTTTAATTTTAATAGTGGTTTGTCCAATAGGTAAAAACAACTCTTGATTTACTGATTGGCAAGACAAAGTGGTTGGTTTGATTTCCCAATTCATAAATTGAGCCAAATGACTAGATATTGCTGATTGGTTTGAACGAGTATCAACACAACCATCAACTTTAATTTGAAGTTTGAGAAAGTCTTGAATTTTGATTGGTATGTAAATCATACCTGGCTCTTTATCTGTTTTAATATAAACTATGTTTTTAAGGGGTCTTAGTGTATTGTCCGCAACCCTGCCCCTTAGGGGTGCGGGTTGACATTTAAATCTGTCTCAGATTCAGTAACTGTAGTATATCCGGTAGAATCAGATGATTCTTTCAAAACTTTTAAACCCCTAACAGTTTTGTTGGTATTATTTCTCTGATTATTATTCTCTTGTAGAATTTGTGCTACCTCTTCAAGTGTATAATCAAAATGAATGAGAGGCTCTTCAACCGTCTGACCAATAGTTTGTGGTCTTTGTATTTGTGGGCGTTTTTGGCCTCTGAACCGGTTTTGGTTTGGATTTTGAATTTGCCATTGTTTGGGTGTGTATGGCATATCATTAGATTTATAATAATTTATTTGCTTGTTATTATCCCTAGTATTTTCAACAGTCTGTGCGGCTTGGCGCTCGCGTTTCCTAACAGGACAATCGGCAATTTTATGGTCGGGTGCACCGCAAGCATAACACTGGAATTTGAATTGAGGCTTATTATTTGCATTAGGGTTTTGCCGATAATTATTTGGTCTATAATTATTATCATTAGTTTGATTATAATTTGCGCTTTTATTGAAGTTGGCCCCCTGATTCTGTGAGTTAGGGGCTGGCCTGTAACCACTATTTTGGTTTTGAGTTTGAGCCTGGTTTGGGTCTTGATTCTGGTTATAATTAGGCTTAAAATTGTTATTATAATTTTGGATTTGGTTCCTATTTTGCCTGGGGTTATAATTTGGAATAAAATTTTCAGGTCTACCTTTATAACTGCTTGTTTTTGGTGTAAACCCTTTTTGTTGATTTTCTGGATTTGTAGGTGTTTTTCGCGCAAATATGGGGTTATCAATTACACGTTTCATCTCAAGAAAATTCTCTGCATTAACACACATCTGTTCAAAGTCGCGAAGGCCCCCTGGTGGCGGCCAGAGACCAACATTCAAAATTTTGTCTCTGAGCTCTCGTTTTAGGCCAAAAACCAATATTTCCATTTTTTCAAGTTCACGCATTCTTTCATTAACCGAATCAATTAAGTCGAGACCTCTATTGAGGTATGGTCGGACCTTTTCAGTCTCTTCCTGTCTTAATGTATTCAATTTCATTCTATTGGTTATTCCTTTATCTTTCGATTGAAACTCAATTAAAAACTCATTTTTGAAATCTGTCCAATCAATGTTTTCCAGACTATCAAAAGTCTCTGCTATCCAGTTAAGGACGTCTTCAGAAACATATCGTGGGAAGTTTCGGATTTTATGGCTGTCGCGCCAACCATTTATCAGAGCACTTTTTTCGTACTTTTTAAGCCAAGTTTTGGGGTCAGACTCGTGATTAAATTGAGCAGGCTTTTGGCTTTGATTAGTGTTTAAAGTAAGATTTTCAAGTGCATTTATTAATTGATCGCCAGCATTAAAATTATTGGCATTCGGGATAAATGTTGAGCTTGTGTTTCGGGGCACACTTGATGTGTTTCGCCTATTTGTGGCCTGTGATTGGTTAGTATTTTGTATTGTTCTTTGATTAGTAAATAATGTGTTTCGATTATTATTGAACAATGTATTTGTATTCTGTAAATTTGCTCTATTTGGCGCAGAATTTGTCTGACTTCCACTTTGCAGTGTTCTCATATTTCTTCCGCATTGCGGATTAATTTGAGCAAATGATTGTCGCATATTAATTTGAGGTGTGGTTTGATTGCCAACCACAGGACTGTTATGCGTAGTTATGTCAATGAGTGGGACTAAATTATCAGTTTGGATTTGTGTTGACCTAATGTCAAGCGCATTAACTCTAGTTTTGGGGCGCACACTTTGTGTGGCCGCCATCTCTTGGTTAAAAAAATCAATTATATGGTTAAGCATAACACCATCCATTAAGTCATACAAAGACATCCAATTAGTTTCAATACTATCACTGGTCAGATTATGTTCACTGAACATTGCATTGCGATTGTGTTCAGGAACGGAATTAAAAATTGATAACCAGCTACCTATTGTAGGCTTTTGTCTGACAGCATTGCTTGCATTTAAGGAGTTCTCCTCCAATACATTATTATAGTCTGTGTTAGTCTCTAAATACTGGTCAGAATTATCAGTTTCTTGACTACTATTTTGGACTATTGTAGTCTCGTCTTCTCTGTCATAGAAATCAGTGTTTTGTTCATTATTTTCATTTGAAATAGAGTTTGAAATGACAAACACCTCCCCACCCGTTGATAAGGGCAGGTCGGACGAAAAAGCACCGCTATATGCCATAGAAAATATTTTGTCTTACCGTTTTGTTGAGAAGGGGACTCACTTGGAATTTAACAAGGAACAGAATCTAAATTACGCCTCCACCATGTGTAACGAGGGGGTATCCAGGGGTGTCAAATTACCTTCTTCTTGATCGCCAATTATCGTAGTTTTTAGTCCGAATATGTCGACCAATCATTCAGGGATGTCCAAGTTCAGGGTTGGCCAAGGGGGTTCTTGATTCCCTTTGGTCAGTTGTGTCAAACCTCTCCTAAAATGCCTGAATTTATAAATTCTTACTAAAATTTGTCGTCAATAAAGTTTCACTCAATTAGTTTAAAAGAAAATTTAAAGTTTTTATTCGAATTAATTTTAATTATATTTAAAACGTATTATAACATGAAATATGATATCTTTTCCTAACAATAAATTGTAAACTCAACGACTCTGAGCCAAAGCAAAGAATGCCTGTTCTCTCACAATGTCTCAAACAAATCTTTTCATTTTACTCTTACATTTCTAAAGTAACCGAAAATTCCCTAAAAATCAATGTCATTTTAAATTTAACCGATAAAACATTTGTAATTTAGTGATATTTCAGATTTAAATATAATATTTCTTTAAAGATATATTTCAAACATAAAATTAATGTCAAACTTAGACAAAGAATTGAATAACAAACAGAATACGAGTGAAATGTGAGTATATTTGTAAACAATTAATGAATTATTATCTAATTAAAAGAAATCATTGACTCAAAAATGGTCATTCATTACAATATGGAGGCGTCACAAACTCTTAAGTTTTTTGTATGTTTGACCATTAGATTGGGCCCAACCACTACATCTGACCGATCAATAGCTCCCATACGACAGCTCCCACCTGCATGCCATGTGCTGGCTGTTGAGTTTCTTATAAAGCATTTAATACCAGAGTCACATTCATAATCTTTTATTCCGGGACAGGACAGGCAGCCCCTGCTCTGGAACGTATGTATGGGTGCGAAGGGTGCGATCCCAGGCAGGCTAAATAAATAAAACGCCATTTTCATTGCTTCGACCATATCTTCAAAATCTTTGGGATCAGACAAAAAATTTGTTGTGATTAGGGGTGGACTATGGGGGTCGGCAGATTGAAGACGAATACTTCCATTGCTCACTATTTTCATCAGTTCTAAATTCATAAATGTAACACTTTGGTTGAGAGGTGGCGATATGATGCTAAGTATGACGTTGGGCCAATTCTTGTCCCTATTGGTTTTAGTGCTTAAATAAACCATTAGAACCGGGTATTCACGCAATGGTCCGGTTTTATTCAAGTACAATTGGGTTAAGTAGTCTAGCGTGGCTGGAACATCAACCGAACTTTCCGTATTTATATGCGGATGGTTTTTATAGTTTTCTCCAACCGGTAGATCAAAACGCACAGGAATTCCTAAGCTTTTTAAGTGGTGCTTGGGTCCAATACCCGACAGCATCAAAATTTGTGGTGTGTTTATTGCTCCTAGTATACATATATACATTTTATTTAAAACTTGTATGAATAAGGGGAAAGGGACTTAAGGGGCAAAATTACTCTTTACTAGCAGCCATTTTTGTGGAATAAAAAACCCTCTAGAATCACTAGTGTTTAAAATAAGAATAACTCACTAGCCTTCCCCTAGAGCCTCTGAGCTTGTCCACCCTTGAAAAATACTTGGTTCAAATTATTCGCTGTGTTCATTAAAAAAAATATAGTCAACGTAGATTATGGTTTAAATGAAGATTAATTAACAGTGATTTTGGGCTGACCACCCTTGGGGATCCCTGATTTACAAGAAAACATTATTACTCACCCGCCGAAAGTATGACTTCTTTTCTTGATTTAACAAAATATTTGACGTCATTTCTGATGAACTCCACACCAATTGCCCTCATCTCTTTGAAAACTATCTTGCTTACCAGAGCTTTGGTAACAATGTGAAGATTTTCGGGGTATGGATTGGGATCGATATATGCAGACCCGCTGCTCGAACGGAGTCCATTTTGTCCAACAAAAGCTTGAGCAAACATTGTCCCAGTTTGATTTGCACCATTGAAGTCAATGTCATGAAAACCAATTGAATTGTAAACTTTTTTAATTTGTCTAAGAATTCTAGGTTTTATATTGGAAGAGATCTGAACTGGTCCATTTGTACTGTGATATCCTGGATTCATTGCAACAATATCGGGATCTGTATTGTTCTCAAACTTTTTGAAGTATGGTAAAACATGTCTATAACTCCAGCCTTTGGCTCCAAAATCTCGTTCCCATCGATCAAAACCTCTGGAATTACCCCTCACATACACCTTGCCATTAGTAGAAGAAGAACCACCAATCACCTTGCCTCGTAACTCAGGAATTCGACCAAGAGCATATTGCTTACCAACGTTATTTTGTGGTTCACTATAATAATCCCATTGGAGTTGAGGTCGATTTGCATTTATCAATAAGTATTGACTGGGAATGTCGGTATAAATTGCATCCTGTGCTCCGCCAGCTTCTAGCAACAAGACAGTTGACCGACCATTCTCCGCTAATCTATTCGCGACAGCACAACCTGCAGTTCCCGCTCCAACAATTATATAGTCATAATAGTGGTTCCAGGCACTCCTTTGTGCTGTCCTTTCGTGAATTAATTGTCTCTTTGCTGTAAACCAAGAAATCACTAATAATTTAACGATAAGTTTCAGTAATGTAATCATTGTAGTCCTTTTGCAATTATACGTGGCTTTAGATTTACATGTTTATATCATACCTAGTTAGAATTTTTGTTATTGTTTGTTCTTTGTTATTATTTGGTAGCTGTTATCAAGTTGATAAGTTGATAATTAGCTTATTGCAGTCATCGCCGAAATATGAGTTCGAATTGAGAGTGAATTCAATGAGTTATTCACTTATTGTTTGATTCAATTAACAGAAAACCAGACAATAATTGGCCGAAACTTATCGACAATAAAAGCCATTCCTCTGTCACTCAAATCAAAGACTTGACTCCAAAAGACTCCAACAAATATTTTAACGGTTTATTTGACAAAACATTTGATGGCTTTTGAATAAGTATTAATAAAAATGAAATCTTAAGGCAATAACATCTTTGTCCAAATTTATAATGATCAAATTACAAAGTTTTTATTTCACGTTAACATGATCATCTCAACATTTCATTAGTCCTGGGAGGCACATAGTTTGATCCATCATCAGAAGGCCTTTTTTCGTAATATATTTTGCAAGATTCAATATCTTTATCAAGGCAGCATTTTGCCCAGGGTAGAACATCAGCGTTAATATGACACAAAATATGCCTACTATGACTCGAATCCATTGATCCACCACCAGGAGGTCCAATTAATATTCTGTCATCTTTGTAGCAGCACTGCTGTCCGCCCCCACTCTTACTCACGTTTTTAGATCTAATACAAAAGTCGGCTCCTGGATGAAAAACACAAGGTGCTTTTCTACAAGATGTGTCGATCTGAAAACTTCGGTCATTTATAGCCCATTCAGAAGTTGGTGGACAGGGAGGGAGATCTATGGGTCCTCCAGGATCATTTTCATACCATTCCTGACAATCGTGACCTGTAAGTGCAGCCAGTGCACTATAAATTTCGTAAAACTTGGTAATAACCCAGGATTCAGGTGAAGTTAAGAAGTCATTGTTGTTCGAATAACTTTCCCTAGATGAATTTGAGTTTGAATTGACACTTTTTAGATTGTTACACAGAATAATTTCAATTAAGCCCAGAAGGAACAAGCAAAATAAAAACCATAACTTGATCATTTTTCTCTAGTGAAACAAATTAAATTTGAGTGTTTATGTTTGAATGTTTATGATAAAAGTTTATCTAGTTCACATGTTTATTATCAATTTTAACTTTATACATAATGATGTTATTAGATCAATGAGAAACAAACTAGATCAAATAATCGACATATATTAGAAATAAAAATATGTTTAATGAGATTATTTCAAACAAAACTAATTTTTTAATTGAATGAAAATAACAGTCATTTTTAGTATTTATATTATTATATAAATGTATAATAATCATAGAAATATAAAATTTAAAATTATATTGAATAAAAACTAAACTAATGGAAATAAACGGTTTCCAAAACAAAATTCAAGAAGATTAGACTTTGGCTTTAATAAATTAAAATAGGATATCTCCTACACCTTCTTTTGCTTTTCAAGAATAAATTGTTGTGGGTAACATTGTTATAATTGTTAATTTGCTTTAATGATAGACTTGGTCTTTGAATTATTACTCGAAATTTATTCAATAATTTATCAAGAATACCCAGAAACGAAATGCCTAACCACATACCTAACAGTCCCCCGAAATTACAGAGAATCGAAAGGAAAGTTGTTTGCGGTTTATATTTGATTAAAACGTTAGGCATTGAATTGAGATTAAGTTGAAACCTAAATAAATGATGCCTGTCCCAATTATCAGTGAACCATGAAAATTTGTCCACAAAATAATAACTTAAGGTACAATCTGATTTGCATTGCTTTTGGCAAAGGTGTTTTGCCTTGGTCTTTGCAAATATTACGCATAAATCAAATTTTCCAAAATTTCCATAACGAATTTGTTCTTGTTCAAGTGTTTCCTTTCTGATAATATAACCAGTGGGTGCTATACCAGTTGTATTGCAAATTTTATTCATGTAGTTTTGAACGCAAGATGTGATACAATCGGATCTCATATTGAAATTCGCGAACTTATAATCCAAATCATATTCAAAA
>JAQGAR010001131.1:0-10413 GCA_034697865.1 Oribatida sp.
AAAAACTCTTTTGTTTTTTTAAATCAATCTTTGATGCATTTTTGCTATAACAGAGATGGACAATAAGTTAAACTATTGAACTTGGATAAGAGGAAATTTGGTAAAATAGCCGTATAACTTCATTACTTAAAATCAATGTCAATTTGCACTTGTTAATAATCAATTAGGGATTAGATTTGTTCTTTATTATTAAGAATATATTTGTTTACATTTAAATCTCAAAATTTAGAATATGTTTTTTTAAACTCAATGTTTAACAAATTATTTATGATCTTGATCAACCCTCAAGTATTTGTATTAAATTATTACATGATTAAACAAAGTTGCCTCAACAAAAACTTCACAGGAGCTGCAGCAGCTGTACAAGATAGCATTCTAAATATAATATTGATTACATACATTTGAAGCTTAATATTTCCGCTTGTACTTGATAACAATAATCTTTAATAAATTTTAAACTCATCTGAGTCACATTTAAATTAATTAAGGTTAATTCAAAGCAATATTAAAGGTTTCATTACTCCTTTTAGCTAGATTATCTTTAAATATCAGTCAAATTATGTCTGATTATAAGTTAATTACTTAATCAAATGAATGAGTAGAAATCAATTTAAATAAACACAATCTTGTTGCTATTTTGCTTGCTCATGTAATCAAAAACGGAAATGATAAAGCTGAGTTTTTGGAATAATAAGTGCAACTCTCTCCCCATTAAGTCATTACAGCATTTTACTCTTATTTTTACACAAATTACTCGACTAAAAAGCAATAAACAAATGTATTAAAATTTTGATCAATCATTGATTTCTATTGCATTATAACTTATAAACATAAATTTGTGCAGATAAGCTTGGTTCATTCTGCTCTAGGGCTTTTCAAAAATGTTTCAACTAATCCACTGTTCATTTTCATTCTTTTCCTCAATATTTATGATAATTTGTCACTTGAAGTAATCCAACTATCGAAATTTTTTAAAAAAAATCGAGGGTCTCTCTCTCTCTCTCTCTCTCTCTCTCTCTCTCTCTCACTCACTCACTCACTCACTCTCTGGATTAGCAGTTATCAAGAAATTTTTTAAATAATTACTAATCTCTTCACGTATTGTTTGAGGGAAACGCAAAAAGGAAATGATTAATTTGAAACTTATCTATTCGCTGATCTAATAATATACTAAGAACCAAAACTAATTGGAATTTCTTTTAAATCGATGACTTATACATATATCATAAATGTACTTGATAATAATCAGGTTTCCAACATTGATATTTGAAAAATATGAAAATAAATTCAAAATCACTTTTCAAATATCAGTTTTTATAATATTTTTGTTTTAAAATGTTTTACAATTCAATGGAATTAACAAAAAATTCTATAAAAAGTATTTTTTAATCAGAAAAATAAGTTAATGTAAACCAAATGATTGAAATTATTTTTTTAAATCAGATGATAAACTAATTTAGAGAAAATGTGGTTATTTTTAAAGTAATACCATTCGTATATAAATATATGACTCCTTAATCTGGTCACCAGACAAGTCCTTCATTCTGAATATGTGTCAAAAATTTCTCTAAAATTAATTCGTTTCAAATTATTTTTTCTTGATATTCAATAAGTTAAAGGTTCAATGAATTGATTTAATTGGACCATTTTAGCATGCTTAATGCTTAATTATTTACAGATAGAATAAACAATTTAAATTTAACCCCTTATTAAGATGGTTATCTAAGATCAATTCAAATTTCCTTATACCTAAACACTATTTTCAAATACTATTTTTGATTGTTTCGAACTGAAAAGCATTAGGAACAAAAACATATTTACTGATTATTTCTTAGATTTGATCCTGATCATAAAGCTTTGGCAAATAAATTTGATTTGAAAGCAATTAGTTTTTAATTTTAAGCTCAGAATGAATTTTATGAATTAATGACTTATCTCTATAATAAAATACTAAATGCAAATTAGTTGAGAAAATACAGGAAATTATTTTATTCATTTAAATAACCGAATAAAATCCAAATAATGATTAATAATGAGTTTATTTCCAAAAACTAAGGATTTAATGCGAATTCTCATCACTGATCACCACTGGATCACTCCTTCCCTAATTAATGGCACACACGGGTTGTAAAATATTAGGGGATGCTATTAACTGATTTTTATAAATAATCATGACACATTTTAAGCACTATCTTCAGGGAGTGTCCAGGTTCCCAATGCAAATGAAAGGGATAAGGAATTTACTTGTGGTGATTTTTAAGCAGCATCTGAGTGAAGTGTAAAGTACTTTCAATTAGTTCAATTAGTCAAAGAATTTGAAATTGCCCAAGTGTCGAATTGCCCAATAGCAAGGTTATTTGCAGAATTAGCAAAAATAAGAAATTGTTTAAAATGTTATTACAAAACATTAAATGATATTTAATTATAAAATTCGATTATTTTTTTATGCAAATCAATGAAAATTGATTTTTGACAAAACTGAATGTTCACAACACTGTCTGAGTAGACCACAGTTTCTAACCCGAAGCCATACCAAATAATTCATCGATAAAAATAATGTAGTTATTCAATAAAATCAATAATTGGCTGTTCCTTTAGGGGTAGCCCAGTTCTTTTGGCTAAGTACTAGAGGAAAGTCTATCTATATATTGAAATTGGCTCAATTCAAACAGACGTAGGGCGCCATCGCACAATTTAAGATACTCACGCCTAATGCAATGTATCTAGATTAAATAAAAATTACAAAATTGGCTTAGATGAACAATATGAATAACATGACCACCCACTTGGGACTCCCATTGGTTATTATGCTATTATTTTTTCGATTGGCAGAAATGAGACAAGAATTTCGTTTGTATGTCAAGAAAATTGAAGGAAAATTCTGTGTGAAATTCAAATGAAAGTGGTGTTCAGGTGGGACTTGCACTGCGCTCGACACATCCACTCACACAGACACACATAAGGCAAGGCTGGTGTCGACCGACCAAAACCTGTTGGCGGCTAATATTTAGCCATTGTATTCAACACTTCACTCTTAGGTCTCAATTAAGTTTCATTTCTGGACAGACTTTTATTCACTGCATCTCTAGTTATGTGAGACTCGACTTATATTAAAATTTTAATAATTTGTTTGTTTTCAGTGCTTTTCACTGCAATTGATTTGTTTTAATTGCTTTTAATTCATAAGTTATTTAATAAAAACTTTGAATTTGTTTTGTGAATGACTGTCAAACCATATTCTCCTCAAAAATGGTTTATATCAGTCCCAGTCTTATCCTACAATTGATAGCTGTGTCTATGATCTCAATTGAGAGACAAATAGAGTACAATAGAATTCTTGAGAGGAACGACCATTTGGAAGAATATGACTTTATTGTTGTGGGTGCCGGTTCTGCCGGAGCTGTAGTGGCCAACAGATTAACAGAAGATGGAGAGATTTATGTGCTCCTACTCGAAGCCGGGGGTCCTCAGACTGTAGTCACCGATATTCCCGGTTTGAGTGAAAGGTTAGTCGACAACGAAGAATACGACTGGAGATACAAATCAGTGCCACAAAAGTATTTTACGGGTGTACCTATGGATATTAATCTTGGCAAAGCTATCGGGGGCTCTTCTACTATTAACGGAATGTTGTATAACAGAGGAAACAAACGTGATTTTGACCTCTGGGTCAAAAAGTTTGGCGCAGAGGGTATGATCAACTTTTTTATTTAGCATATAATAGGGGTTTATTACCCAATGGGTTCAGAGCAAACCCCTTCTCTCTCTCTCTCTCTCTCTCTCTCTCTCTCTCTCTCTCTCTCTCTCTCTCTCTCGCTATTGCTCTCTCGATCTCTCAAAAAACTTTGATAAACAACTGACCGAGAGGTTGCTCTATATGACGACCTCAATTGGCGGCAGACATGACGGAAAATTTTTAGAAATTGATCCTGACCAAAATTGAATTTTGAATAATTTAAACCGATTTAGTGGTGGTTGAGGGGTCGTCAGTTATATTCTCCATCTTATCCTCCGTCACCGAAAAGCTGGGCTTTACCCTTCTCAAATAATTATCAAATAAAATATCCTTAATTTCGAAGCAGCATGGTTTCCCTTATTCTAGGGATTTATTTGCTCTAATAGTGTTACGTGCAATATTGCCCCGGGTTCATTCCTTTAAAAGGTGGGAATTTTGTTTTTATCTAGATTAAATCAGCCGAAAGTCAATTAATTTCTATAAACTGTACTAATATAGTTTTATAAAATTTTATCCACTTGAATCTTATGTGAAATTTGATTTACTCAAGTTGAAATGGCTGGAGGCAAAGGTTTTACTCAAATAGCCATGATGATTGGAAATTAAGAGAGAAATTTGGATATTTTTTTTAATTTATTCAAATGACTTCCGAATTCAAAAAAATTTAATCAAAGGAGGATTTTCTCTTAGTTCTGATAATTGAGTTCATTTTATTTCATTTTAATGTAATAAACGTGGATAGAAAGTCATTCACCAAATGCACTGTAAGCCAATGTAAATACAGGCTCTCCTCTCACATACAGTTTCACAAATAACTCGGTCAATTAGACAACCAAACGCTCAATTTATTAGTCATCTGATAATACATTAGGAACTATTGAGATCATAATCACCAGGAAATACGTTTTTCTGAATTAAATCACAAAAATCCTATTTTCACATTAATTTAAGTTCATTTTTTCTCATATAAAACCAATTAAAATTGTACCATGCTTCATTCTAATACAATCGAAATTCACACGCATTGTTTAATTAATTTAAATGTTGAAAGGCTGGTCATGGGAAGAGGTGCTGCCCTACTTCATCAAGTCGGAAAACAACACTGATTTGCAGCTCGTTAACGAGAACCCAGGTTTCCATGGTACAAAGGGGCCAATTCCAATCTCGACAAACCCGACGCCACACCCGATGCTTGTCATTCATAACAAAGCTCTCGGTAAAGTCGGTGTACCCACAATCGACATAAACGGAGCCAGCCAATTAGGAACAACCATGAGTCAACAGTTCATAGCAGATGGTCTCCGGTCCAGTACTGCCAATGCCTATATTGATCCCAATCCACACGGAGAGGTCAGAGCCAAACGGTGTTCCAAATGATTATTAATTATTGAAATATTTGGAAATTTAAAGAATATGCATATAATTACCTCCGCTTTTGTGACCCGAGTCCTTTTCGATAAGAGAGGCGGAAAACCAAAGGCTATTGGAGTGGAGTTTACGCATAAGGGAAAGACTCACACCGTTTATGCCAAAAAAGAGGTCATACTTTGTGCAGGTATTCATAGCATTCTTTTGCAGATCTGTTATCTCTTTTTCACAAATGAAATGCAGTTTTTTTATCTGATTTAATATGTAAACGACAGGTGCGGTCCGTTCGCCTCAGCTACTGATGTTGTCAGGTATCGGTCATTCGGAACACCTCAAAGAGTTTGGAATACAAACAATTGCAGACTTGCCGGTAGGTGATAACTTTCAAGACCACCCTGCGGTTTCTATTCACACCTGGATCAAAGATGCCGTAACTAGAGGTCTGGTGAACCGACCCCCTCAACTTACAACACAACAGTTATATGAGTTGTTTGTCCTGAAAAGAGGGCCGTTGGCGTTCGGAACAGACACTCTCACATACTTCAGCTCAAGCAATAACACAGACCCGGAGTGGCCCAACATTTTCTACTACACAAAAGTACAATACGTTCAGGACTTGGGTGTAATCTCTGGTGAACATCCATCACAAGCGCCTCAATGGCGAGAATACTACCGTCCATTCATCAACCAATACTTGTTCCAATTCGCACCACATCTCTATCTGTGCAGAAGTTATGGTTCTCTTCGCCTTAAGTCCAAAGATCCGGCGGTTCAACCATTGATTGATCCAAACTTTTTGGCTCACCCTCAAGACAGGGAGGACTTTATCGAAATGATTAGATTTGTCTTATATTTCATGGAAAACAGTGATATTTCTGAGTACATCAGAGTTATGGATCCCCCGCCAGGTTGTCACTACTGTCCTGACCAACCGCTATGGAAATGCGATCAATACATCGATTGTCTAATACTCAAAACGGGTAAATCAGGTTATCACGTGACGGGTGGCGCTCGAATGGGTGACTCTCGACGATCTGATACAGTAGTAGACCCAAGACTTAGAGTAAAGAAAGTGTCTGGTCTTCGGGTGTGCGACGCGGCTATTATGCCCAAGATAATCAATGCCAACACCTATGCAGCAACGGTGGTAATCGGCGAGAAGTGCGCCGATATGATCAAACAGGAGTATGGGTCAGACCAATGGAGAAATAGCTATGAATACTTATGAGTAGTCATCAATGAATAAATTAGTAATTAATTTATAGCCTTTTTATAGAAGAAAAACGTTTCGCTAATCAATAGATTCACTCTTTTATTATACAAATTCTTAAACAAAATATTGTTGTCATTCATTAGAAACCAATTGTTCTTCAGGTCATCCAATCATTTGACGAATTAAATCCAATGTAATAATAATTTAGTAAATCAATAAATCGGTTTACAATTATACTTTGAGAGTGTCAAGTACATTTGATAGAGTCGATCCCTTCATTTACACAAAATAGATCAGAATTTGGGCTAAACTTCTAAAAACTGATAGACAGAACTTAAGGTTGTGAACAATGGGCGCAAATATCATTTCATTAATGAACTCATTGTTCAAATTCAAGAATTGGCCTCAAAAATTGAGAAAGATCATAACATAAAATACATTTATTTTTCATAATCGCGTCACACATATAATGAATTTAATTGTATTTTTCACAAAAATCAGAAAAACACATAAAAACTAATATAAGGTTTCAAACGAAACAATAATAATTTTAATCCATTTATGTGTGATTCAAATCAGTGTTTGAATTCACAATTAATTTGAAATTTAAATTATGTGAAGAGATTTTGAAATGATTTCATTATTCCGTTCCTTATTTGGATAATATTGAGAAAAATAACCCCTAATCTATTGTGTAACCAAACTTGATAACAGTCTAAACATTGATAAAAGGTGAATTTGAAAACATTTCAATCAAATTACATTTAATTACAATCAAATTTCCTTAAACAGTATTTATATTATCTAAAATGACCCCAAACTTTATCACAATTATACAGCTAGATTAGAATTTCAAATTGTCCTGTCAATTTTATACGTGTCGTAAAAAGTTTCAATTTGCTTTTCAGTCAAATTTAAATGTTTTAACTCATATAAAGGTAACAAATCTTTAAACAACTCATCGGAGAACTCTCTGTTTCCGCCGAAACTGATAGGAATGGATTCGATGTCAAAATATTTTGTCAATTCTTGTCTTTTGATTAGAATCACATGATCTCTGATATTATGACTCATGAAGTTCTTGATGATCTTGTAAAGCGGACCAATGAACCATGGCAGGTCTATGTTTATGCCATACTTCATACCACGGGGATAGTAGCCGAGAAGTTCTATTCTGAACTTGGCAATAGCCATGTCTACATTTGCAATATGGACAGATGAACAGTCATTTATGGAAAGCCAGCCCTTGTTTCCTGATTTGCGGTCAATTTTCTCGATTTGGTGGGTCAAAAACTGGTTGAACAGTAAACTGAAGTCTGATATCTTCCGATAGTTCTTGTGGACAGCCCAGTAGGCTAGTCGTCCCTCTTTGTCATGACTCGTCTTTTCGCCTCCAAATATATGAAAAAATTCTTTGGGAAAGTAGCCGTCAGTCCTATCATGTATTCCAAAACTCTTTTTCCATTGCAATGCTTTGACCAGTGCTTTGAATGCTTCTTCTTCTGAGTGGTGGTGGTCTAAAACAAAACGCTCGACCTGCCAGTCCTCGGACTTCACTCTTAATACATCATTATTATGGTAGAGGTCGGGCTTGGCTTCGACTTCAAGTAAAAATCTTTTGCGGAGTCTGTCCACTGAATCCCTATTCTTCTCATCGGTTAAGTTATTCATACTTTTGATTAAAAATTCGTTATTAAAAACTAAAATTTGAAACAATTTTTAAAAATAGAGTTAAAACTATTTGACTGCATTAACCACAACTGTCAACTGAGCATACTTTTATTAATGAAAGTGTCTTCCTTAATCGCGATTATGATCAATAAATCGGGAAATATTGACAAAGTTTACACAGAATTCATTCAAATATTTTGTATTTCAAATTAATTTTTATCTGAAATGTTTTGAATATTTTGTTTTCAAAAAGAAATTCAATTTTTTTTTTACTTAATGACAAAACACTTTCGTTGGGGTGAGTCGAAACACAAGTCAAGAGTCTCCTCTGAAAACTGGTCCTCAGCTCAGGTTCAAAGAAGAATGCAATTAAATTCAAGGCCAACGACACTAACCGCTTGACTTATGTGAAAAGCTTTCGGCTAATAATATCTCAGTATTTTTCAGAACCACTAATGAAATCGAAATATTTTTAAACTTAAATTATTCGTTGATTTGATTGGAGTTACAAAATCAGAAAAAACATGTTTTCATAATATTCCTGATATTCATTAATCAAAAATCTTGTTCTTCATATGCTAAAATTGAAGCAAAATGTAGTCTTGGTGAAAATCTAAAAATCAAGTGAAAAATGAGCTCTGTTTGTATAATTTAAATTTTACATTCTACACTTTAGAATTTTCCAATGATTATTATTATCTTTACCACTTTTCAATTGATAATCTAATTAATCTCTTTACTAGTTATAGTAATAATTATTTATTGAATGTAACCTGAAACAATTTTGTACTTTAATTTTTATTCTAATTGCAGATTAGATTCTATAAACTTTAGGAAATGTAATTGAAATCAAATATTTCAGTCAATGTTTAGTATTAATAATTGAATCGATGATAGAAAGTTTGATTTGTTTTCTAATCAAAAGAAATTTTAAAAATTGAATACAGACCTAAAACAAGAGAGATAAATTATTTGTTATTAATTGTATTTATTAAGAATATCATTGGTATAAGTCTTATAAAAAGTTTGGATCTGTTTGTCATCGAATCCCAAATGTTTGCATTCATTCAATGGTTTCAAATGTTTGATGGCATCACTACTGCACTCTCTTTTGCCACCGAAGCACTCAGGTATTGATTGGTAGTCCACGTAATCAATCAACTCATCTCTACTCACAGTAATGACTGAATCTCTGATTTTCTTATTCATGAAATTCTTGACTACTTTGAAGGCAGAACTCATTATCCAGGGAAGGTCGACATTGAGACTTTTTTGCATTCCCCCAGGGTATTGATTGAGCTGATCTGTTCGAAAATTGTTCAAGTTCATATCCACATTCGCGTAACCTGTGTTTAGACAGTCACTGACGCAAAGCCATCCTTTGTCTCCAGCAGCAATGTCCAATTTCTCCAATTGATGGCTCAAAAACTGTTGAACTAATAGAGTAAAATCATACATTTTCCTGTAGTTGTTCTCAGTGTTCCAGGTCACTATTCTGCCAGCTTTGTCCCGGCTATATTTCTCGTGGCCGAAAATCTTAAACAGTTCTTTGGGGAAGTATTCATCAGTCCTTTCGTGTAAGCCATATGAATTCTTCCATTTTAAAACTCGAGTCAATTCTTTGTAGCCTTTTTCTTGGTTATCATTGTCCAAAATAAAACGTTTTACCTGCCAGTCCTCAGTCTTGACTCTTTCGATATCAATCGGGTGATAGAGTTGGGAATTGGCTTCAGATTCAGCCAAAAACCTTTCCCTTAATTGACAAATGGACTCCGAATTATTAGCATTCATTTCAAAGATATTTTAAAATAATATCAAAACATCCAAATTATTGATTTAAAAAACAAGTGAAAACTCTACTGCTCAAACTCAGCATTTAAACAGATAAAACTTAAGTATAAATGAGCATAGAATTCATTCAGATGTACAAGGACAACAACTTAGATAATCACAATCATCTTTAAATTCGGGGTTACCCAAGCTATTCGACCTCAAGGGGGGTCAGGTAGGGAGTTTTTACCAAAATTTTGGGAAAAATCCTAGGGGGGGGTCAGGTAGGGGGTAAGCCAAAATGTCACGGCCACCATTTTACCGCGAAATCCGGTTCGGGCGGCCATTTTGGCCAGAATTACCGAAAAACTTACCGCCGCCACGGAAGAAAAATGTTCTAAGGGGGAAGTCCCTCGCCGCGCCGTCAGGGGGTTTCCAAAACTTTTCGAATCATGGGGGCTGACACCCCTCTTGGGTAACCCTGTTTAAATTCATAAATTATTTACTGTTTTAAGTATTTCAAATATTATTGAATCGATTTTCCTTTTGTTGGAAATAAATTCCAATCGATAACTATTTAAAAAGAATATTTAACATAATTTAACAAAATTAAAGTTTATTCGTTTACTGTTTTAAGTATTTCATTGGTATAAGT
>JAQGAR010001132.1:0-10413 GCA_034697865.1 Oribatida sp.
TAATTTTAATGTAAAATATTGTATTTTAAAGTTTAATAGCACCAAGGTATTCAATCAATTTTCAACAAACCATTATAATATGTTATTTAGTTTTAAATGAACTTTGTTGCCATTGAATAAGGTTTTAAAGACAAACCTAACTTAACATAAACTAACCTGAAATAACCTTGACCTTTATTTAACCAAGGTGATACAATTAATTGCAAATCAATAGACATTAAATAAACGGTGAATTGAGCTAAATACCAATCTTTATTTAATCCAAAATCCTTGTTAAATCTAATGGCAATACTCGACAGTGTGTATTATGTTCACAAACATTGTAGTTTTTTCCTATCGATACTATTGGGATGATTATAATTATGTTTATAATAATGTTAATCATGATACAGTACGACAACTGAAAATCAGATGATTTAACATGCGAGCACATTGAATGTTAGGTTTTTGATGATTTTCTTAACAATGAAAGCCAGCCATCACCAAAATTTATATAATTATAAAATCCTCCTGAGCAGAAATTTCAATTCTCTCCGATCAATTAACGGCCAATTGAAGAAAATATAATTTTTACAAATAAATTATCGTGAACATTTTAGAGTTTCATTTGTCAGTTGAATTGGAGAAAAACTTAAAGTTCAATCAAGTTTTATTGTTCAGATCGCTTGAAGGTGTGAAGGACAATTGATGGATTAATATTTCTTATTTTCGGCATAAAAACTATTTGAAGGTTTTCTTCCTTACAAGCTGTAATATTGTCAACAAAACAATTCTAGATTTCACAAATCTTTTACAATTATATAAATTGTCATGCATATGGATTGTTTAAGAATTGATTAACTATTATTTTTTTTATTGACACACAAATATCTGAGCCTCCATGTTTTTGCTTAATGAACAAAAGAGATTTCGAAACCGTGGACCAATTTTATTGATCAAAATGAATAAAACTTGTTGACTTACTAAAATCTAACTTTAGTTTGATATGATAAATTTATTTAAGCAGGTCAATTTTATGCATAGCTTCAAAAACCGATTCCATAATCGTTGGTAAATTCTGCTTCAATTCACATTTTCTTGTTTTAAAATCTCAAATAATTAATTTCCTATTTCTTATTCAATTCAAACAAATTTCGATACAAATAATTTTCATTTAAAAATTGGATGTTTAATTTAATCTCCGATGATATTCGTTTTAATTATTATTACTTTTCAGATAGAAGAAAGATTTTTTTTCTAAATTATGAATTTCAATGAATTTCTTCAACTCATTTCTGCATTTATCATCTGTATGAATGGACAGCCAAGTTATTTTTAAAATAAAAACTTTAATGATTAGTGATATCGATGTCTGATAAGTGAATGGTGTAAGAGTTAAGGGTTTAAGCCTTAGTTTGAGATTAGAATAGTTTGCGGCAACAGTGCTGTCAATCAAACATTAATAGATATGCGAATTGATTGAAATTAAGACCAAGACCATTTTAATGCATTACACAAAATACAATTGAAACTAATTTAGATTGAGCAGAGACGTAGTGGACTGTAAAATTGACAATAGGTGAATTCTGGATTCAACAAAAATTTAATCATTATATAAATGGAATGGGACAAAGTAACGTAATCGTTTCTATTTTGTTAAATTTATATTTAACATTTCTTTCAAATTTTGTACACTTAAATTCACCAAACAACAATGAAAGGTAAATCCTTATCCAATTAAATTTTCAAACTGTAAACAAGATTTTTTTCTAATTTTGATTCAACCAAATTTATTTTGTTTTATTAGTGGAATTGAGGAAATTCAGTCATTTGATTGGTTCTTGGTTTTTTGAAAATAAGTTTTTTCCAGGTTATAAAGTATAAAATTTCTAGGTTTTGATTTGGTATAAAGTGCAAATTCAATAGTTGCAGGCATTTAAGCCAAATCTTGAATAAAGTAAAAAAACCAAAAGTGTCAAAGTTTTAGGAAATTTTGGCACAGCATTTGATTATTGGCTTTCTTCTTGTCTCTGAATCAGATTGAGGAAAACCGTAATATAATAAATTACATGTATTTAATTCAATAAACCCAAGTTTAAAATGATTTTTAAAGAAAAATCAACAATCACAATTTGAACGAACTTTCCTTTAAAAAATTATTCAATTCAAAATCTATTTGATTTGAAATATTCAGAATTTGAAGATTCTAATATTTTCATGAAGGGAAATTAAAACCACTTTTCTTAAATCGACCAATTTACTTTAATGTAATTTTTGTTTAGTTAAAAATTTAAATTTTAATTCCTTTACAGTTTACACATACTATTGAATATAAATTTAGACACCTTTACTTTGACTTTGAATTGTTTACCATCATAAATGAGAAATGCTTTTCAAGGCTGGCAACTGACCTTTGAACGTTTTTTCTCAACCAATGGATAATCGATTTAACAAAATAACATTATTCAATTAATATTTATGCTAAAAATTTACTTATCCAAATTGTCCAACTTTGATGATCGAATAAATAACCTTTTTATAATAAAATATGAATATTCAAAATCTTTCTTGATATTTTTTCACCACATATATATTTTTAAAAATTTAGAATTAACTCAAAAATATAATTTGCAAATTTAGTTCTTTGTCAATTAAATTTCAATTATAAATAAAATTTTAGATTTAAAAGTGGTACAGTTGCTTGATATTTATTAATTCAATGCCTGCAAAAAGTCAACAACTTGATCGAGGAACTTTGGCTAAGCATTTGATACTAGGATAGTACTTTAATTTTGCTAACTGTAAATAAAATAAAATAATAAATTTTATTTAATAGAAAATTTCACTTCATTGTAATAGCCCTAAATATATGAAAATGGTTTTTGATTTATAAAAATAATATATAATTATCTTATTTATTTGTAAAATTAGTTTTAAGTAAATTCATGAATTTCTTTTAAAAGAAGATAATACTGTATTGTTTTTTAAAGGTTTTCCTCCAGGTTTTGCACTCTAAGACAGTAATACACCAAAGGCAGCCTTTCCTGTGTAATTAAGTCCTTTTTGCCCTAACAAAACCTTAAATTAACAGATACAGCTTGAAGGGCAGAGGGAGGCATCCATAATACGCATTGACAGGGACGTTGAAGTTGTCAATACTCAATATTCACCCATAAAAAGATGGCGGTTTCAAAAATGAGCCTCAAATCAGGGAAACAGTAATACTAATTGGCTTATAAAACATAAATTATGAATTAAACGTAATCTTTTATAAAATTCATTAAAAAAATATAACTTTTTTTTAAAAAAAGGCGTACTTGGTGTTTTTTAAATAAAATATAAATGTAGAACTGTAAAATTGACATGTCGCATATTCTCGATTTTACAAAACTTTTGACTTGATATAATTGGAGATTGTTAGCCACTTCTTTATCAATCAACTTTTCAATAAAATAAAATTTAAGATATAAACGTGGTATTATGGATATAACTCACAATTCTATTAAACTTTTATCTTTGTCTTACAGTATAAGTTTGAAATTCTTTTGTAAATTTTTTACGATAAATTATATTCTAAATTCAGATTTATCAAATTTTTTTCTAGATTATTTAAATACTGTAATTTGATTTTATTGATTATTGATTATTTAAATTATACAGTTATTTTCCCAATTCAAGAGTTGGAGTAGATGGTTCACACACTTTATTTTTAGTACAAACTGATATTGTTAAGAATGTAACAGGTGTTAAAAATTTAAATTTTTAAATATTTGGTTTTCCACATGATACAGGATTATTTTTTGATATCAGAATTTTGGAGAGTAATTATAATTAGGAAGTCTGCCCACGCCCACCACATAGTCGACACAATCTTTAAATATAAATTCTTTTAAAATTTTATTTTATTTATTAGAGTTTCCTATCTATTATCAATTTTAACAATTCAATTAACAACCAAGGTAATTTTTGGATAACATTTTAGCACAATTATCAATGATCGTATTAGTGAATAATCTTTTATGGACTGTAAAATGGACAATAACTTTATTCTGAAATTCACAATATTTTAAATATAATTGAATGGGAAATCAAGAAAAAGAGGGTTAATTTTAGTAAAGATAGATTATTATCAATTGTAGTGATTAATTTGGAACATCTCAGCAATAAACATTAAATTGATTTTGGTTTGTTACAAATCATTTTAGCAGTTATTATATAGGCTGTAATTCAGTACACCAGCAAATTCTGAATTTCACAAAACTTTAAAAATGATTTAATTGGATGGTTTGAAGCCTTCAATTTTTTTATTCTTTCATGATTATCTTCAATATAAAACATTCCATTTTCAACATTATATTTTAATTCAAAGTTTTCAATCAAGAATATAAAATATTATAATAAACCATTCATTTATTAAATCTATTTAACCCAGAAAATATTTCACAAGATATAATTATTACCTAGTTAAATTTTGATCATTTTAATTGATACTTATTAAAATTATAATTTAAAATGCTCAAGTTGAGATAATTTATTGTAACTAATCGAGAACAAATATTTTTAAGTTGAATAAAAAAGATTTATAATTGTTATTCAATATCTTTTTAGAAACTGTAATGTAGACAACCAGCGAATTTTGGATTTCACCCAAATGGGAACATTTTATAAAGGTTCGCTAGATGTCAAAGCATTAACTCTTTTTAATTCATCAAATTAATTATAAAATTTAAAAAACTTTCTCCCAAAATTGATTTTTCTATTTATTAGTATTCTTCGAAAAAGTAAGAAAATGTACTAAATGATCAGGGGTTTAATATTACTCTTGAAAATTCATGAAAAGAAGGTTGTAGATCACTAATATTAATAAAACGTCAGCTGGCAGTTTTAAATCTGTTTAATGACAAATATTTCCTGATTAATTTCGTTACATAATTCAATAACATTCAAAACTGAAACTAAGTTTCCTATTTATTATAATTTTTTGCAAGTAAATTAACAGCCAAGGTAATTTTTGGATTATATTTTATTACAATTCCTCATTATCGTATAATTGAATAATCTTTTATAGACTGTAAAATAGACATTAACTCTGAATTCTGAATTTCACAATATTTTAACTATAATAAAATGTGAAATCAAGAAAAAGAGGGTTAATTTTAGTATAGATTGAATATTATTTATTCAAGTGATTAATTTAATTTAAGTGACTAATTTTTCGGTGATAAACATGAAATTGAGTTGAATTCAATTAAATATATAATTATTTGTTGACTAAAATTTGTTTCATCCACAAATTTTACAGTCAATATATAGGCTGTAATCTAGTCAACCAACAATTTCTGAATTTCACAAAACCTTTTCCCATTTGATGCATGGCCTGCAAGCGGTAGTACGATAAAATGCGCCAATTTTTTCACTCTATGAATATCCTTTTAAAAATCTACAAATTGTTTTCATCCAAAGAATCATCCAAAAAAAGTAATGAAAATTTTTTAATTAATAAACGCCGGAAAGCAAACAAAGCTTACAGTTTGCACACCAATTTACCATAAAAATGATAACTTAAAACTCAACTAATAGCTAATAACAAAGTTCATTTCTATCAAAGAAAACTATTAGAGAAGCTTTTTTCCTCAAATCATTTTCATTTCATTTTTCAAAAATTTTAACATTTTATTGTAAAAATGTATTAGACAGTGAAATACATTATGAATTATTGCAGCTTAAATAAAATTTTAATTAAAGTTCGAAATTTTTTGTTTTTATTTTGGGTGAAAAAAGATCATAAATATTTTTATTTCAGTTAAAACAAAGTGAATTTTATATTAAAAGTAGTATTTGTTTGTTCTTTCTTTAATAATATTTGATTTGGAAATAATCTAAACTCAATATCAACAAAATATTTTATCTTATTCATTGAAGATTGTTGTTTTATCTGTGGATAGGTTCTCAAAAATAATTTTTAAAAGTTGATTTATTATACTGTAAATTTGTTTTTTCTATAACTTGATAACACTGTTCTTTTCATTAAATATCAGTTGGGTTGAAGGATGCCGATTATTTAACAGAAGTGCTTGAATAATTTTATTCAAAGTTTTGTCACACAAGGGCATGCGGCTAGATGCATTAATGTTTTTTTTAAATGGTCAAACTCACTTATATCGTAATGCAGCTGTTCTTGAGGTAACATAATGTAAAAATATTTAGAAACTGTAGAATAGACAACTAGCAAATTTCTGGATTTCACAAAAATGAGGGCATTATATCAATTGGTTTTTGGCGTTCAAACTAATACAATATTTGTGAAATGTTGTGTATTTTGTTAGGCATGAGACCTGCCTGGACTAGTTAAATCGATAGTGATCTTTTTTCAAAGTTTCCTTTTGACAGAAATGAACTTAGCATTATCAATGATAATTTATCATAATCACGATCGAATGGTGAATAAACTGTAAATATATTGTTATTTTTCAGTCTTGTATTAATTATAATTTCAAAATTTCTTTTGTTGGACTGGTAGTGTCACGAAATATTATTTTTTTTGTAATTATTTATGTAAATGAAATATGTAATTATTTTAATGTTAATTTAAACACTGTAAATTTGGTGGATTTGTATTTTCAATTATACAATTATTTTATTGATTTTATATTTGGTCTGTATAGTTTAGAAGCTTATTTTTAGTACAAAATGACATTGTTTACACTGTTAGCAGACCAAAAGTGTAAATAAATTGCCAAACAAATTTCAAGTTCATATATGTTAAATACCCATGAGTTTTGTCCTCTCCTGAATTTGGCAAAATTTAAGGACATCCCCTTGAATTTTGAGAAAATTGTCACCTGGATTTTAGGATTTTTCGAAAATTAAAATATAATATAAATGGACAATTAAATATTTAAATCTTTAATTTTTTCAGAATTTTATTCAATTCCTTTGTCTTAGCCTTGATCACAACAAATATCGAAGATTGGCCCAGATGATATAACAGATGATTTATCATGTAATCTGTAAAATTGTGTAAAAAAATTAAACAAGCTGGACATTTATGCCGTCGAGAGGGTAAAGGCCAATAACCTAACATTTATAAACTTGGTTGGAATCCTTAATATCTTAATTAGCGATGAGCACAGTTGAAACTCAAAAACAACATAAAAACTACTTTTATTTTAATTGAGTTATATTAACATTCGAATATGAGTTAAGACATAATATTGAAACAATATGTTCACCATCATAAATGAGAATTGATTTTCAAGGCTGAACACTGACCTTTGAAGGCTGTATTTATTAATCAATCAATTAATATTTATTAATCATCTTTTTGCCCACTTAAATCTTTTAAAAATTTGGAATTGACCAATAAATATAAAATGATATGAGTTACAGTTGGAAATCTATGACTCCGAAAATTCATAAATTTTCAAACTTTGACTGAGATTTTCTCCAGAATTTTTATTCAACAGAATCTAATTTGTTTTATTTCTTTGAAATATTTAATTAGTTGAGTATTAGCCCCTACTATTTGGATTAAAGAATTCAATAGTTTTTTCAAGCAGGAATTGATAGGGACTAAGTATGTATTACTTGTCATAATTTACCTGTTGCTAATCAATTATCGAGTTTAAAGTTACGAATTGTATGATAGAAGAATGTTTAAGTGGCAACAATACAATGGTAATATCAAGTATTTTGAGGATTGATTTTGAATTCGTCAAAGTCTGTCGAAGTTGAATCTTAGAAAAACACCGTGCACCTTAAGACTTTTAGGCAAAATTTTAATAATTTTAGATAAAATGATCTTGAAAAGCTTCTAATTTTAGGTGAGAACCAAATATAATAATAAAAATATGCACTCGAGATAAAATAGAGAACTATGAGACAAAGATAACTTATCATAATAATTATCACTATAATTGACATAAGGATGAAGTCATTTATTAGATATATATTGTTTCCAATGAATAATTTCTAATTTCTAAATAATTTCCAAGCATTATCAATTATTTTTCATTTTTATTTCTTAATAAAATAAAATATATTATTTATTGATGTAAATTCAAGATTGGAATATTATTTTAAGATTAGAACTCATATAATGAAAATAAAATGAATTAATACAAAAAAATTCAAACTGAATAACACAAGTTATAGCTCTTATTGACGGGAATAATTTTTGTAAAACTAGCTGTATTTGTTAAAATTACCTTGTCATAACCTTTAAAATAATACTGTTCGGAAAATGATGTCTAACTAAAGCGAATTTTTAATTAATAAAACACTGAAATATAACCACAAAATAGATTAATCAAATTAAATCAGTGTTGATTAATATTTTAAATTGAAACTGAGTCATAAAAGTGTGAATTCTCCAGGTTTGGTATAATCGCGTTCTTCGAAATAAATTTCATTCCCTTGCAAATTCTTTGTAAAATTTCCTCTCAAACCCCAGTAGGTATAGCCCCTTTTGCCATGATTAACAAATTTGCCTCCTTCGAAAACCCAGACCCCATACCAAGTTCCGTCGTTGTATTGAACTTTATCAAAAAGTTTGATCCCGATAAGATCATTTGTGAATGGTTGGCTGAGATCACAAAGCAAAACGTGAAATTTTGAGCGGTATTTGTTGTTAACTTCATCAACCAACTTTCTCACAAAGCCCTCCCTATTCAGATGAGCACATCTCTGGACGAGCTCTTGTAAATCAAACTTGGTATGCAATTTGAAATATTAATAAACTTGGTTAAATTTCTAAATTACCTTGGTTTCCATCTGATAAAAGCTTCAATAGAAAAAGTTTTTATATGAAAAACTAGAAAGGGGATAAATATATAAATAACAACATTTTTTTAATGTAAAAGAAACACATTTACTAATTATAAAACGTCATAATAACAGATCCACCAATCCCTTGTTGGGTTCTATGTTTCTAAGGGGAAGATTTTATAAATAACCCTTCATTGACTTTCTCATAAATATCAAATCAATGATTAGTTATCAATAAATATGATAAGTTCAAAATTATTACAGGAAGTTTTTAATTAAGAACTCAAGAATGGTTTCAAGTTTATTGTTTGATTTAAATCAAATTGAAATATCATGATAGAGTTTGTCACGCTGAATCTCAGCATGCAATAATTTTGTTGACAAAGTTTAAAGATTTAAAACTAGGGGATTTAATGAATTTAATACAAATGTCATCATAATTTCTTTTGATTTTATCAAGTTTCATTATGTAATTAAAGGATAAATGGATCTCGAAATCTAGTAAATATTTTGATTTGATTAAGTGGAAATTTTTTCATCATAATCGTTTCACAAATATAATAAAGTCTTTAATCCATTAAATGAGTTTTTAATAATAATTAATGACATATAATATAATATGAACACTCAGGGATAGCCAAGGGGGAGGGGTTAGGTCAAATAACCCCTAGACCTCCTAGAGTCTTGGAGCTTGTCTATCCCTGATGGACACAATTCCAATATCTGATGTCATATACTACATTTTAAAATTTTTAAAATTTTTGATCGTGTATACTGCAAAATATTTTAGCCACAATAAGATGTAACTAAGTAAAAACTTGTTTTCGAGTAACAGTGAACATTCTTCACTGAAGAATAAACAAAGATAACTTATCATAGATACACTATCATATCTATAATTAATTCAAGGATGAATACACTAATTGAGTACATATAGTTCTCTATAAATTAACTAAATTATTTCTATCTGAATAAATTTACAAAAATGTCGAATGTTTTCAATTACTTTAAAATATTTCGGTATTTTCCTGTAAATCTGAAAAGTAAACTCAAAATATTTCATGTGTTTAATAATGAAGTGGCTTATTGTGTGACATTAGATGACAAAGTTTATGGCATAGGAGAAAACTCTTGCTCTTTTATAAAAAACAAAAATTCTGTGTCTCACTTCGAAATAACTGAAATATGTGATAAACAAATTGAAGAGTTTTTTGGAGGCAAGGATTGTTATTTTGCCCGTTGTGAGAACAGTACTATTTATTCGTGGGGTCGGAATGACTTTGGACAACTTGGAAGAGGTTTCCAAAGTGACGCTTTGAAACCAGAAGAGTTTAAGTTTTTCACAGGAAAGAATATTATTCAAATAAGTTGTGGGAGTAAGCATCATCATTGTCTGGCACTTTCCTCTGAAGGTCTTGTATATGGATGGGGTGATAATGTTGTTGGCCAGTTAGAAAAAGAGTCGACAATAATGTTTATTTATTCTCCCATCATTCTCACCATCCCAGAAATGAAAATCAAATCCGTTCATTGTAATGAAGATAACTATTTAATTTTAACATATGGTGGTGAGATTTTTAGTAATAAAATTGGAAAATTCATAAATTTCAGTAAAAATGAAGAGATTATCCAAGATATAAACTTTGAGAATAATATAACTTTGATTCA